>VOMN01019639.1:0-14926 GCA_014899125.1 Orchestia grillus
CAGCCACCAGGTGCGCATCCCAGCCGCCAGATGCAGATCCCAGCCGCCAGGTGCACATCCCAGCCGCCAGGTGCACATCCCAGCCGCTAGATGCACATCCCAGCCGCCAGGTGCACATCCCAGCAACAAACGTGGTGTAGGGGGTAAAAAAATAAACTTAGAAAAATATTGGTTACGATAAAAATTTGAGATTATATCCCCTACAGCATGAAAACATGTTTTTTCATTCCTGAACGGAGTAAATCGAGACTATTATTTATTGATTTATTTCCATTGTACAATTGCGATGCACGTCAAGAGGAACCCTCCATGTTCTCGATCTCGTCTAAACACTTCTATTTGATCGCATCTCGAGGCGTAGTTGCCATCAACGCTCGGATATTTACTTCTCGTTCCGGTAATATCCAGTCCACCAGCCTGCGTTCGCATTCTTCAACGAGTATTGACAGTGAAGGAGCAGGGATCAAATCTGTGAAAATTCGGGCTCTACTTTCTCCATTCAAAAACGATATTTGGTGGTGTACATGTGTTCTGATAATTAGGGGCGTACATGTGCTCTGATAATTAGGGGTGTACATGTGCTCTGATACTTAGAGGTGTACATGTGCTCCGATACTTAGGGATGTACATGTGCTCTGATACTTAGGAGTATGCATGTGCTCTAATACTTAGGGTTGTACATGTGCTCTGATTACGTAATTCATAAGGTACGTCTCAGTAAACCCCATTTGTAATGACGCCAGAAGTTGTGCACCAGATAACGTATTCGCTCCACCCAATCGAGGGCTATATTACCTACTGGAAATAAATATGTGCTGCGTGCCTTTCGCTTTCGTTCATGCTTGCTTTCTTACCCCAATGTTTCTTTCCTCTCTCAGACTTTCTCTCAATTTCTTCTTCTTTCTTTTCCTGCCTCTATTTACACTCCCTCGAGAGTTTTGCAAACTTTCGTGCCCATCCAGACGGCGTCCTGTGTCTCGCCACAGACGAGGCCGTCAAACTTTAATTAATAACCGACGCGTGCTGACCGCCACTCTACATACTCTCAACCTGATGCTCGCCGTCAACACAGAGGCTTTCTCCTGGCCCAGTGGGCCACACGGCCTTCCCAGCCGACATGGACGTGGCCTCAGTGGGCATCATTGCAGGGACGTTCCTTGTTGTCCGAGACGAGCTGCCGACGCGCGCTCACTAAGCACAAATTTATGCGTCTCGCATAATAAGAAAGTGGGTGTCCGAGCGTTAGTCTGCTCATGTTCCAGCAACATTCTCTACCCAGTATTACTAGGAACTTGGTGCTAAGTTCCTAGCAATGCTTACTTCCCCGCGTCAATTGCTCATCTGCATTGTTATCTGCCCAGCGCTATTTACTCGCCAGCATTACTGTCTTCCCAGTGCTATTTACTCACCAGCATTATTGTTTTCCCAGCGCTATTTACTCACTAGCATTGTAATCTACTGAGCGCTATTTACTCACTAGCATTATTGTCTTCCCAGCGCTATTTACTCACCGGCATTGTTATCTTCCCAGCGCTATTTACTCACCATCATTATTGTTTTCCCAGCGCTATGTATTCACCAGCATTTTTATCATCCCAGCATTTTTTCCAATTTTTTACGAGTACTTATACACACTCTAGACTTGAGCGCGTGATTTTATCAGCTATTGAGATGAAGTTTGAATCTCATGGCACAGCGTAAAAGATTCCTTTTACCAAACTAATATTTTGTTGCGGCTCCATGTCCCCACAACTCAGGTTGAACTGTGACGCACGCTACGTTTCGACCAACATCTCACTGGCACGTAGACAGTTCCAGTTAAACTTGTTACTGTACGGGCAGCCTGTTACTGTGACAGCTCTAAGCTTTACGAGCTCCATACTTTGATGAGTTAAAAAGAAGAAGTTGGGAGTCCTTTTACAGTGAAGTGATTTAATTGAGATTGCTCAAATTATAATTTTCACTGTGTACCATGCCGAAGCGGTGTGCCATATAGCAGTGACGGCACTCTGCGTACAGCAAGCTCGCCTGTCTGTGCGTGTTGGCAGCACCTGTGTAATATATCAGGTAATGTTGGCTGCACCTGTGTAGTATATCAGGTAATGTTGGCTGCACCTGTGTAGTATATCAGGTAATGCTGGCTGCACCTGTGTAGTATATCAGGTAATGTTGGCTACACCTGTGTGGTATATCACGTAATGTTGGCTGCACTTCTGTAGTATATCAGGCAAAATAGCCTATGACTTAAGAAGACACTCAAGAATAGGCAGCTTGGTTTGTTCCTATTGCTATATTCTGTTGTAGAGTCATCTGCTTCCCAGCGTTATTTACTTCCCAGCGTTATTTGTTTCCCACCGTTATTTGCTTCCCAGCGGTATTTGCTTCCCACCGTTATTTGCTTCTCACCGTTTTTGATTCCCAGCGGTATTTGCTTCCCAGTAATATTTGCTTTTAAGCGTTATCTGCTTCCCAGCGGCATTTGCTTTCCAATGGTATTTGCTTCCCAGCGTTATTTGCTTCCCAGCGGTATTTGCTTCCCAGCGTTATTTGTTTCCCAGCGTTATTTGCTTCCCAGGGTTATTTTCTTCCCAGTGTTATTTGCTTCCCAGCGTTATTTGCTTAACAGCGTTATTTGCTTCCCAGCGTAATTTGCTTCTCAGCGTTATTTGCTTCTCAGTGTTATTTGCTTACCAGCGTTATTTGCTTCTCAGTGTTATTTGCTTCCCAGCGTTATTTGCCTTTCAGCTTTACTTGCGTACCAGCTTTACTTGCGTCCCAACTTTTTTTTGCGTCTCAGCATTACTTGCGTCCCAGCATTACTTGTGTCCCAGCATTAGAAAGAAAAAAAGAAAAAAAAAAAAGTTTATTCCAAACTCGGTCACATACAAAGTATATAACTTTTGGTTTTTCAATTAGTAAAATTACAGCCTTAAAATTTAAACATGTAGGTCTCGATAGAACTTCCAAATTGGGATGTGTAATGAAACTCGGAATATGAGAAGGAATATCTTGCGTCTCAGCATTACTTGCATCCCAGCGTTACTTGCGTCCCAGCATTACTTGTGTCCCAGCATTACTTGCGTCCCAGCATTACTTGCGTCCCAGCGTTACTTGCGTCCCCGCATTACTTGCGTCCCAGCATTACTTGCGTCCCAGCATTACTTGCGTCCCAGCTTTACTTGCGTCCCAGCTTTACTTGTGTCCCAGCGTTACATTTCCTGGTATTTGCAGAGAAGTCAAAAGTTATTGACTTCCAAGTGCATCTAGTTGTTTCTTTAGTGTTAGGAGGCTTGTATCATTTCCTAAATTGAACTAATTTTTAATTTAATTTAGGACACTTAACCTCAAATGAAAACCAGCGAATAAAATCGTATACTCGATATCGGAGTATACGAACTCATTCGTATACGAGCTTATTCTTATACGAACTTAGTAACTCGTATACTTTTTTTGTGGAAGCCTGCCTCCATCGTATATTTTGTTTTCTACATCTTCGCTCCCAACGCCAATTTAGTTGCCTCTTTACATTATTAAATCTCTGACGACATTCATTGTTTGCTTGGGACCTTGTGCATGAGCTTCCATGTAATTGTATCACACTATATACTAACACACAGTCGTTACTTGCGTGCTTGCTTTCTTGCTTGCTAGGTCTGTCTGTCACGCTTTTAAGGATTTAGATAGGAGGAAATTCCCAGGTTCGTATTCCTAAACTAATAGCGAGGCTGTCGAATAATAGCAAGACTAATAGCGAGACTGAAAATAGCATTATTTTATGTGAGAGTTACTGTAATTAAGAGGGCATCTTAAGAATTTAACATCATTTGTCCCGCCATTTATGGCGGGGATATTTATTTGTTAGAATAATAGAGACCTGGTTACGTGTTCAGAAATTTAAGAGAGGTAGAGGCCCTGTGGGCTCCAAATCGTATCCTGGATTCCTCTTCCTTGATCGAATGTCTGTAATATTTTCGAAAGTTGGACGGTTTTCTCATTTCTCTATGGAAAATAAACAGACTAAGACCAACAGTATCGTGGATACGAGATGGTATACCGGTGAAGCTTCCGCGGCGTGAACCTTGCATGTTTGAAAATTCTCCTGCAATTCGGATCTGGAAATTTGAAAAGCGGCTCTAGCAAAACGAAAAAGGTAAAGAGCAGCAAAGAAATCTTGCATTTTCCCAATTGAAACGACCACCTTCACGGGCAACGGGCAATCTCTGTAGTACCTAACTAAGAATGAAAGAGGCGAATCTATTTATTATTCCGTAGAGGAGTACAAGCTAGATTAATTGGCCGACATCCAGCCGGATACTTCTCGCACCCCTAGGAAGCAGTCTGGCGAGCTCTCCTCTAAACACTAAAGTCACTTATTGTTTTACGATCTTGACTTTCGAAGTAAATTACTCTAATTCAAGCATCTTTTCTTGTCGAAGAAAGTGTTAGCATGGAAAAGAAAAGCAGCCTTCGTAATAGAAGCAGGAAAAAAGTAAATGGAAAGTACGAAAAAGTTGTGTGCTTAGCAAGTCCTAGGCAAGGCATGGTACAAATTGTACTTTCTTTCAATAGTTGTGGCGTGACTATAAAATTAGCTTAACAAATCTGAGAAAAGACGGTGGTTACAAATTAGATTAAAAATTATCTTCACACCCATATCAGTGTGGTGAGTAGAGAGTCAAGGTCGTTGTACGGCTTTGTGTGGTCTATGAAAACTCGACCTTGTAACGCGTGCGTGTGTTCCGGCACCAAATGTCAAGTTTTTAACACCACTGCATGTGCACAGCGTGGGCCAGAAAAACCCCATATGATACAGTAGATTGGATGTTCGAGGGAAAAAATTTTTGAGTCATAGATGTTTTTTAACATGGCACTCTTTTTGGCCAAATGCCATATCATGTAGATTGAATACATATGCGAATGGAACTTTTTGAGTTATAGCAGTTTTTTGATGTGACATTCTTCCTGACCTCATGCATCGTTGTGTAGATTGGATATACTTGCGAATATGCCTTTTTAGTTATAATTATTCTTTGGTCATATGCTCAACTCTATGTTCTCGGATTATTGTCATTTTTTCATATGAAACCTTTAAGCTTTTGACTACTATCATCACATCGCAGTAAGCGACCAGCTGCTATATAAAAAATAAAATCTGCGGTATCAAAGTGACTAGGATTTTTATTACAGCGCTGTATTCTTATTTATTGAAAACGAAATTCATTAAAAAAATGAGTGTCACTTCTATCGAAAATATGATTTCCCTCTTTCAAGCGACACAAGTTTGTTCAGTACACTTGTGAACCTCACATGACACCTTAAATACATTTTTTGGAGGCACCGAAGGATACGAATCCATTGAAGTTTGAAGATATCATAACTTAAATTTAAATTATCAATGTCTAATTCAGAGTGATTCTTATGAAGTTTAACTTTTTTCTCCATCTTGGAGCCTATCTTTTTAACTGTAATTTTATAGTTGTTTCAGGTATGTACAAAGAATCGCACGATACCTTTTGACATTGTTTGACTTAAAGTGCTAATCACTTCACGGTGAACGACAGGCCAACCCTTGAATTACTGCGGCAATCTGCCGAGTGCAATTTTACTGGGAAGCGAATCACCTCTACATGAGGGGCCTCGGCAAGCCGTGAATGCAAGTGGAGAGACGACTAGCGGGATAAATAAACTTCCATGAAGTACAAACAACCTTTTATAGTCAGAGCTGGATGTCATTTTGACAACTTACCTTTTCCAAGTCGATTAATCATGAGAAAAATTAATTTGCTACTGACGAAATATGATTTGTCGCCACCAAAGTTTGTTCTACCACAAATGAAATCTGATTTGTCACAAGCGAAATCTGATGTGCCAGAAAGGAAAGCTGATTTGTCACAAACGAAAACTGATTTGCCACAAACAAAAGCTGATTTGTCACAAAAGAAAGCTAATTTGTCACAAAAGAAAGCTAATTTGTCATAAACGAAAGCTGATTTGTCGCAAATGATAGCTGATTTGTCACAAAAGAAAGCTCATTTGTAAAAAAAGGAAGCAGATTTGTCGCTAAAGAAAGCTGATTTGTCACAGACAAAAGTTGATTTGTCCCAAATGAAATCTGTTTTATCACAAACGAAAGTTGATTTGTTCCAATCGAAATAAGATTTGTCTCAATCAAACTTTTGATCGTAACGAAAGAAATTTGATTTATCATGTTTCAGCAAAATATAATTTACGTTTTTTAACTAGTTAAGCATGTTACAAATTCATGCTTAAAATATATTTTTTGTTCTCTATTGATGGTAGTATTAAACATTAATAGAGAAAAATGTTCAAGAGGTTACGTTATTAATTAATGTCATTGAAAATGTTAACATAAAAGTACCAAAACGAAACACTGAAAAACTTCAAACAACTAAGGACGAAGAAGAATTGGAACTCATGATGGAGGTAAAAACTGTTGCGAAGATCTGAAGAGTTGGCATCAGGGCCGCATATCATTCCTTCTTGATAGAAAAATTCGATTTAGAGCAATTTTTTGGTGATATTGCAACCTAATATTTCTCAATATATGATGAAATCAAGTACCCAACTTTGTCATCAGTATTTTGTGCGACCTGTGCTTGTACATTTTTAGTATAATATGTTAGTACATATCTGCAAGAAAATTTTGCTTACAGAATAACTTCAATAAAAACGCTAGGGAAAACACCACTCTGCAAAACATCACGTTATACCTGTAAAAAATCTAAACTGGGCGTTTGGAGCCGTAGCCTATCATCAGCTAAATTCTAAACATGATAAAACAGATATTTAAAAAGGCATGCAAAACAATGTGAAATTTTACAAATGAAGCTGATAAACTATGTTCAAAAAAATTGAAATAAAAACAAGGAGTTGGCGGCCTCGAGAGCATACTTCGAAACGAAGAAGCTGTAAAAGAGTTAACTCACAATCCAAAGGAGATGAGCGTTCTGCATGTCGTTATGATCCGTCGTTTGCTTATGTATGGAAACGGATTCTAAAATTTTAAGATCGGTGGAATTATTGGTTGAACCTAATAACGAATAGTCACTATCTAGGATTATAATGCTATATTCAAAATCTGTGTGAGAACAAATAGGTGAAAAGGGTTTGACAGAGACGAGCTCCACTCCTATGACTAATACCAGCATGTTCCACTTGTCTAACTCGCAATGTACGGCTGGTAGAGCCAAGAAGAGCCAAGCGCCCATTGTGGCACATCGAGAACACTCCCACGCCTGCATCTGGAATTCAACCGTTCGCCCGTCTCGAAGTATGCTCTGGAATTTCCCTCGCTGCTTACAGATGTATCCGTAACCGCGTTCTCTCTCGTCTTCGGCGTTGCTTGATTAGCTCTACATGGAACTCGGCCTAAGAATGCAGTGCCCACGCATGTGCACAACTTCTCATGCATCTCTCGCCTGCATTCCATCGCACGGCCTGGATACGGTCTAGCCCACAACATAGTCTGCTACCAACATGTCTACATATATTCAATGAACGTCTAATTTTCTACAATATAATAGCAGAGGGTGCCAGTTGAATACGATAGCATAATGTGCCACTTGTATACAGTAGCAGAGGGGGCCAGTTGAATAAAATAGAAGACTGTGCCAATTGAGTATAGTAACAGATTGTGTCACTTGAATACAGCAGCAGATTGTGCCATTTAAATACATTAGCGGATAGTGCCAATTGAATATAGTAGCATTTTGCACATGTTAAAAACAACATCCGACAGTGATAGTTGAATACAAAAACAGAATATGCTAGCTAACAGCAGGAGTAGATAATACCAGTTTGATGCTGTAGAGAATTGTCACGCCAGAGTAATCGAGAGAAGTCGATGATTGTAGTTTCATAAGGATACAACGCTTAAAATAAGTTGCATCATTTGATCATAAAAGTTTAAAAGTCAAACTCTTGCTCCGCCCTGTCGCCAATCCTCTTCTGGACGGCGATATCGAGGCTTGAGCAGCCGAAATTATAGATACTAATAGGATCCGTAAAAATTTAACGTAAATTTAGAAAAACAAACGTTAGATAAACCTGCCCATGAGAAGTGATCCTCTCAGGTGGTGGACAGAGGTTAAAGCTTCAGGGCAGAAATAGTCCGGTCTTGGAGACAATTTTCTTCTTGATGATAAACTAAACAGGTAAAACTGATAATAAATAGGTAAACTAAAAATGTCAAGTAAACTGACATCGTTCGTAAAAAACAATATTGTGGATTGAGTTTACTAAGAAGGCATCCCTTCTCAGGGATACATGCTGAAACATTGGCCATCAATTGATCGAGAACAGTGTGCTCGATTCGACTGAACCTGGAAACCGTATTGGAGCGAAAACATTTTATGGAACTTCTCTACTTCGAAATTTCGTATGTGTTGCAAAATTTTGTCGCGAGACTGTAACGCGCAAATCAAGAAAAATATAACTCCACGCGTACCTGATCATTCCTTTTAAGAGAGTTGAACGTGATAATACTTGGAAAAACAAATGTGATGAAGCACGAGTCCATAAATGAGAACAATGACAATAGCAAAACCGAAATAATGTAACGAAGAATAGAACGACAAAAATGAGCATAGAAACAATAATTCATTATGGTAAGAAAAAAGGGGTAATTAGCACTGTATTACGAGCTCAAAACAATAACACAAGAACTCCATGGAGCTTCAAAAAATAAAATTTATAAATAAGAGCATTATGAACCGAAAAATAGCCACTAGAACATATATCAAGGAGTAAAATGAAGCATCATAAGCATAGAATCTTGACAAAAAAAACGTAGTAAACAAGAGTTCTTGAGGTGAAGGAGGAAATTTATAGGGCAGTGAGCGACAAAGATATTAGGAAATCACCAAATTGAATAAGTGACAGTGATTGACTTTAATTCTACTTCTGCTCATAGCTATAGTCATAGGCTTCATTTTGAAAGCAATTTGAGGTCTCTCGGCCAATTAGGTAAAAAATGCAGCGTGGAACGCGGATGGTAGGTGCAACGTACATATGTGGAGGGATCACGCCCCCTCTGCACCAGGAGGGTAATAAAGGGAACTAATTTGTAAATGAGCGGATGGAAAAAGTTGAGAGCTTTTGTTTGAAAGTGATTAGAGCCCTCTAGCTAGAATGGGTAAGAAATGAGAGCCATTTTAAGGTTTGGGGGTCGGACCTCCCCACTTAAGGTAAGAAATGGGGATCAAAAATTATCCGCACATATAGCCATTGTTATAAGCTTTATTTTAAGACAGATTTGATTTCTCTAAACCTATTAGGTAAAAAATGCAGAGCGGAACATGGAAGGTAGGTAAAACGTAATGGGGGGATTGCACCTCTTCTGCACCTGGGGGGATGGCAATTAAGGGGGATAATTTGTATACGTGCGGATGGAGAAAGTTGAAAGCTTTCGTTTGAGAGTATTTTGAGCTCTCTAGTTGGAATATATGGGAAATAAGAGGTAAATGAATTTATTTTTTAATCTTGGGATTTCATGGTATTTTCCACCCAGTAGTTAGGTTTTTATGTAGTCTGTATGTAGGAACGGCGCTCCGGTGCTTCCTATTGTATTTTTTTACGGCGACTGGTGCGTGAAGAACAAGTCATGCATGGGCTTGGCTTACGGTTATCTCGACCACTATTTTTTGGGCCCACCTGCGGAACTTGACATAAGCCACTACCACTTGAGCAAAAGCTCTACCCAGCCATTCCTCATTGGGACGAAGTATATTCTATAGCTGAGTAAACGTTCTTTTACTACCCCTTGATTAAGATTCGGAACACTTAGTATGATGGTTTAAGCTCAGAGCACCACTCAACCTCAAACTAAACATATTTACCGCTAATGTACAGTAAGTTTTTGAACTGGGGCTAACAGCTAACAGTTGTAGATAATTAATGACAAGAACGCGGGTAAAGTATCCTGAAGTTTATCATTAAACCCGCCAATTTTCTTATCAAATTTGTCATTCATACAACTGTTTACGCTTCAATGTGGGTAGAATTTGTATTACAAAACCTGCTAAAAATATAGCACTTTTTAGGCTTGAATTTATTAGGTAAAAATTTAAACCTTCAGCATCTTTGTTTACATCTGCACCTGGCAGGTGTTCGATTCAGCCGCGTTGTGCGGGAAGTGGGTTTGGTGGTTTGATGGATTGAATGCGCGGTCCAATTTGACACGATAAAGTCTCTTGTGCTATTTGTCGTAGTATGAATTTTAGAAAAGATATTTTTTATGGTTAGCTTTAAATAGGCAGTTCCTCTAGCATTCACTATTAGCTCAGTTGTATTGTGCGTACCTTAGTGCTTGATATTATTTCCCCCAACGAAGCATTATTATTTCCCAGACGAAGCATTTGTACTTCTTACTCTTAAATGCTTGTCATTAATTTTTGATTCAATTATTAAGAAAATTTCAGAATCTGCAGGTGTTATTGATAAAACTGTCGTAACACTGTAAAATGCACTTCATTCAAAATGCGGGCTGATTATATATTGTTTATTTACGACAACGCCGTTTCTATATGAATTAATCTCGTCAATATGATTGGTATGTTAAATAACAATAATTTTAACTGGAAGGGAAGGGGATTTGCTGTCGAAGACTTTCAGGCCTACAGTCAGCCGCAGGGATTGGGCTGTGGTCAATTTGTAGGGTCAGCAATTTTTTAATTTTTGTGTGATCAATGAATTATTTGATTCTCCATTGCATCCTGATTTACCATTGCTGTAGTTTTAATGCTCAAATATGTTATGATAGTATGTTATCATCATGCTATGTCCTTTGCTGAAACATCCTAACATGTAAACTGTTTCACCACTCTTTTACTTCAGTCATGATTAGGTAATTCGTTAGATATTTGCTTTGTCAGCATATTACACTGGCAGTTCTAAATATCATAGAACCTATATTTTAGTATCATTGGAGAAGATTTTTTTTCTCAGTTGTGAAACTTATTTTTTAAGCGTTCAAAGTAACCAATAAGATATATGGACACATATTTAATATGTTCACATACCAATACAACATGATGAAACAAAGTCTACAGAAATGAGGGGCACATTCCTGCCCTAATTTCTGACTGTTATTCACAAGTTACATTATGTCAAATGAACAAGTAACCTATCCTAACATAACTAGAAGGAAACACTGGAGTAGGAGACACATTGTATAGTATAATCTTATTATTAATCTCCTACTTGTAAATCTTTTGAAAATAGACTTCTGCAACTCAAAACAATATTCCAATCCAATGATGCACAAATGACAGCTGGCTATATTCTTAATAGAGTACTGAGTGCAGTAAGCCAACTTGGTTGATATTATCCAGAAATTTACATCAACTTTGAGTGGTGGACTCTCTTAAAACTGGAATTTAATTGCTTTTTACTGGTTTGGTGCAACAAGTAGTCATCCTGCAACAGAGATGAGGATTTTTATGTTGTTCAAGTATATACTATAATGCAAGGCTATTCAGAACATCTGGGTGATTCTAGACAAGAAGCTCACACTGCATTATAAGAGCTAAAGCATCTAGAGTATACAGAATTTCTCACATCTAAAACTTTGGCTACAAAGTTTGACATTTTTGTGATGTATTTGGGTTAGTAAATGTTCAAATTAGTTCACTGAAAAAATTAAAAAATACTTTTATCTTTCAATTTTTTCAATGTTGGTCCTGCTAAGATCTAGGAAGAAAATCTATGTAAAAAACAATGGGTTTTTGTATGTCAGTCGGAGTTGGCTGTAGGTCTGCTATCAGGAATTATCTAGTCATGTTGGGCTTCACAGAACAATTTTTTAATTTTCCTGTGCATGATTATTCATGATTTCTGGGTCATGTTTAAAGTCAGTTTGTTTGTTTTTGTTAGGGCCCTAAAATGGTTAATAGAAAATATGTAAATTCCAACTCTAGTTTGCAATGAAGAAAAATAGTGTCCTGTTTAGGCCCAACATGTGAAGTAACTTGGAACATTTGCAAAAAAATTAGAAAATCGGTTTTAAAATGATTATCTTTATAGGAAATTTCTTCTAGCTCAGCCGATAATCAAAGCAATGTACAAAATTGATCTCAAATTGACGAAAGAGTTCTTTGACCCTGAATTCTTTTTAAATTGCCTATGTTTGAAATCATTTCACAGTGCCAAAATTTTAATTTCTCCTTAGTAGAAGTGCATCAAATGCAGTTGATATGTTGTCTGCAGCTCCTGAAGAAAGTATGACTCATAATTGGTATTCAAATGCAACATCTCATATCAAATTTGACCACTGTTTTATTCAAAGAGAGTGATATAGATCAGGATTGAAAACATTCAATGCCCAAGCTGGTCTTCTACATTTAGAACTGAAAAAAAAAAGTTACCCCACTTGTGTATTCATCTATGATAGGAATAAATGTTTTTTTTCTGTTTCTGGTGATTATTAATATTTGTAGGTGTTTGTCCAACTTGGAGTAAACAAGCATAGGATGAATTTTACCTTGGTTCATCTTAATTGCTAATCTTTAGCACTGAGCTCCAAGAAAGAAGGGATAGTTCAGCAAGTTTATCAATTGTATTCTATCCATGTAGACAAAGGCTGTAATTTTTGCCAGATTTCCATCAGCTGTAAATGTGGAAAACTGGCATAGGTGTTGAGTGCTTTTAATTTAGCTGTTGCCCGCATGTAAATTGAGCTATTACCCCCGTTTAAATTGAGCTATTGCCCACATTTAAATTGAGCTATTGCCCACATTTGAATTGGGGTATGGGTTTACAAAATTGGGGTTTGAAAGTTTTTTGATGATAGAGCTCTATAATTTTGAGATCTGCATAGTAAAAATGTTGGATTAGGTGTTCCATTTTTTTTAGGACAGTCAAATGTGATGAAAGCAGTATTTAATTTTAAAAGTTGACCTTGAAAATGTGCAATTTCTGCTGATCTCCTAAGTCACTCTGAAGTCAGGATA
This sequence comes from Orchestia grillus, assembly GCA_014899125.1. Lineage (NCBI taxonomy): Eukaryota > Metazoa > Arthropoda > Malacostraca > Amphipoda > Talitridae > Orchestia > Orchestia grillus. The sequence goes on from VOMN01019639.1 coordinate 12,969, forward strand.
AGTTTGAAACTTGATAGAATGAATATTTTATAGTTCTGAAAATCCAAAAAAAATTTAGGCATATTTTTGGGTAATTTTCTAACTTCTAAAAATATTCCCACTCATTCCAGATCTTTGAAATAGAAATGTGTTAGCAAAATTTATCACAACATTGTTTTATGCTTTTCTCAGAGTGTAAGGTATGCCTAGAACTTTCTAAGAATAGGTTATTTATTAAAGTTTTTGATAATTTGCTAATTACAGAGAAATGTTCCAGATCTAGAAGTATAAAAACTATTTCAGAATGTGTCACTTTACATCTTAATTGATGTATGATTTATGTCTATAGATGCAAAGAAATTGTTTTATTGCAAAAAAATGGACTTGTAAAGTTTTGCAGCCTGAGAAGCCTCTTATTTTCTGTGTAGAATGTTTACCCTATGTAGGTGGTAAAATTTCACTTCTGATTTAGGGATCTTCTTGGACCCAGTTTTAAATGTTTGCATAGGTTTGTGATGCATCATCAAAAAGGGCAAGAAGCTGCCTTTGTTCAAAAGTGACTCTTAGTTACAGTATTTCACTCTAGTAAAAATGTTGTTTGTTTAAATTGTTTATCCTATACTATTGTGAGGCCCCTAGCACTTTGTGAAGCCAAATATGTTAATGGAGGAATATTTTGTTGGAGAAGCAGCCTTCCCAAGTTGCTTTTTTCCCTACAAAATATAGGCTTAGAAATAGTACACCTCATTCTATGAGGAATTTCACTTGTTTGCAACAGTCCCACAATATTTTTTATAAAAATCAAATGTGTTCCTATTGTTGATTTACCATGTGACCATAGTATTTCTTCAAATTTCTTATAAAAATTGTTTTTTTGAAATTCTCTTCCAATATTTGCTTATCTTTTTTCAAAGGAACTTGTGCATGAGCCAAAGAAGGTACGTTAGCATATCTTGCAATTTTGATTTGATTTCTTTTAAGGGTTATTTACATGGTAGAAACCATTGACTTAGAGAAAAAGAATGCCAGATGTACCGAACCTTGTTCAATAAAAGTGGCTGTGCAGTTCTATAATTTGAACTAGTGATTTTAAAGCCTAATTCAATACTGGATTTTTGAAGTTGATTTTAAGTCACTTGATAGAGACTCCTAGCCATGCAAGTTGGTCTCAGCTCCCCTGCATGAAGAACACTGCATGAAAGTAACTTTTGGAGCCAAAATTAATAATTTTTCCAAATAATGTTGCTTAGACTTTTACTGTGAGTGAGTGAAGCATGCATTTAAGCTCACTGGGGGCTGAAATTCAGTAAGTTGGTACTCAGCATTAAGACTGAATTTTTGAGGGTGTTTGTTAGGCTAAAATATGTAAAAATGAAAAATTTAAAGTAACAAAAATAAAGCTTTTAAACTTCTGTAAAATCTAACTAAAAGTAGTGAGTTTGTGTCTATGCTTTAGGTAAAGAAAGATATTTTTGGGAGGGATGCTAGAAAATTATACCAGGTTCCAGAAACTCTCATATGGGGAAGAAATATCATACTTCTGTGAATTTCCACTGACTTGCTAGTAAAAATTTGTTTCTTTCTTGTTGCTGTAAATGACTGCAATAATGCTACCCATTATTTATATCGTGGCAAAACAGTTTTTAAGCCAAAAAATTTCATTTGGGTATGAAAAATCTCCAAATTGATATTTTCTTTAAAAAAACAATAAAATCAATAAAATATATTCTAGACTTTTTTAGAAATTCCAATTTGGTTGCAGATGTGCTTAGAAAAGTGAATTTTGATCATTTACAGCACCTCGTCCTATAAATGAATAAAATTTTGTAAGACATCTCACTTTGGAACAAATGTAGAAGTACAAAGTTTTGACACATGTAATGCTCTAATCAGAAGTCTTTATTAGTAGTAATTAGGAATGCTATACTCAAAATCAATTAAGGGGACCGTCCCCTCCAAAATGGTCATCAAGGTGCGAT
>VOMN01019645.1:0-11365 GCA_014899125.1 Orchestia grillus
ACTGGGCAGTGCGCAAGTCTGTCCGTGCGTAGTGTCAAGTGAGTCCGACACAACCACGAGTTCCGTGCTGGCTTCACGAGGTGAATTTATTTTTCAAAATTAAGTCGAATATTTGAAGGTCTGTAATGAAAATCATGCGTCGCTTTTAGCTCAACTTCTATACGAGTACATTTTATATGAGCACGCATTAAAGTTCAATGATACAAGAAGACCTCTGAAAACGTTGCTCTTTGATGAATCCTAACGAGGTTTCAGTACGCTGTCCCTTCCAATTCCTAACTGCTGGTCGCGCTCTATTCCGGCGAAAAATTTAATTCACTCGACATCAATGATTTCCAGCATTCTGGGGACGCCCCCTCTGAACTTCCCGTAAAACTGCGACGAGATGAAAAATGATTAATTTGCATTGCAAGGGAAGTCGCTTACGCATGCACGCGTGTCCAGGGTTGGTTTCATTGGCTGCGTCAAGCAAGGCACCGTGAGGCGAATGATTTAACGGAATTTCTTTCCTTGAAAATCGAATGAATCCATTGCTGAGATCTCGTTCTAATCCCTCTGCCTCCTCCATTTTTGATGAAGTTCCAACTCGAAATATATGGTTGCTTCTGATGAGTGAATTAAGTTTGATTAATTAATTCTCATGAGTGGAAAGTATTGCTTTAGTTTAGTATCATCCTTTGTACAGCGGGGTGAAATTCTTTCGAGTGCACACTTCGTCGGAAGCTGCGCAGATGGTGAGCTTTATTAGATAATGTTCGAGTTTACTCGAGGAAATAACTGTTCAACAGCCTAGCGTGACAATGCTATGAAGGCGCCACGGTATTGAATTGGCCTTAAGTTGGGTTCACACCTTAAATCTCCAGCTCAACTGTACTTCATTCCATCGCATACAGTGAACAGTGACTAGAATTTGTCCTCATGCTCGGAACAATTTTCTTTAGTTTTTTACTTATACGTACAATAGTTGTGAAACTGACTTTCAGCTTAGGATTTATAGAGTGAATTTGTATCGAAACAGACGAAACGCGAAGTGCAACTTGTACATGTCAGCGTGGTACATATGGCTCGAAGTCCGTTCTGCGACCCGTTAGAAGAAACGAGAATTGATTATCTGTGATGACTGGTGATCAAAGTGGCTTTTACACTAGGAAGTTGTTAAGCATAAATGAATTGAGCGGAATTGGTTTTCACGACATCTATGTGTAAAACAGCAGGTCGTAGTAGTATACTCAAAGAGCTATTCTTAGTTTTAACCCTTTCGAGTTGAAATTCCCGTAATTGATTCATACAATTGAAGATAATTTTATTTTATCAGTGATATACGAGGTAAACGGTAGTATGGAACCAATACAAACAAGGAAGAACTTATACACGTGGGGGAATTAAACTCGAAATAACAAAGTTCTGAGTGAAATTTATTATTTAATAGATTTACAATTGATTCGCTCCATATGAGCCCTCGATATCAATTAGTTACTGAAGGAGTGACTTGCGGTTACTCGAGTATCCCACTAAAGTGACTGGCACTATTGCTTGATGGCAGACTTCTGGGGTTGAACAGTGATGTGAGGTTGATCATTAGAAACTCAACTTGGCCCTGCAGTCGATCACAAGGATTCAAATCTGGCGAGTTGGACAGCCTAACACGTTCTGCTACGAGCTGGAGTAATCTATCGTTGAGGATGTTGTGGACCGTGTTGACCCGTATGAGCGGCCGGCGAGTCTTGCACAAACATGCCTAGCTTAGGATCGTAGTTTTTCATAATCCAATACAACTGTTACCAGAATCTTTGTATATAGCAGTATTAATTTGGCATCCTGTATTGGTAAAGTGAGGGAACATGATTTTACCATCGCTTGCACGACATGCAAATACCATGACAGAGGCTTGATTTTTACTTTCAATGACAGGAGGAACTTCTGATTGGTCCAAACTACTAACCTCGAGTTTCTGCCATTTGCGGCCTCATGAACGACGAATATCTTTTCAACCATAAAGAAGCAAACAACTCTCCCACGTCTCTTTATAGTTCAGTAATAATGTGCTCTTTCCTTCCTCATGGTGTTCGAATACATAGTTAAGACAGTTCGAAGTCTTCTGCAGTAAGACTTTCTCGAAATGTTTAGAGAGACGCTAATATAAATATCCCAAACGCTCTTGGTCGAGATCATTAGTTCAAGTACGCCGATGTATTCTTTCGGTCTTGGAATAGTATACCAGCTAAATTTCTCTAGTCGGGCGCTGGAAGTTTAACTGCTTATGAATGCCTTGGTACCTGGAATTGTTCCGGATGTCCTGGAATCGCCAGCAGCGGCGATATTGCTGCTGCTGGTTGAGCACGTGAGCGACTGCAACGACAGCTTTACAGGCAGCAGCTGCGTTGAGCGTTAGTAGAAGCGCCCAGAGTAGCTTTAGCGACTCCAGACTCGCATCGGCTGGGCTCAGGTGCTGCGCTGCGCCCCTGCTGTCGATGCAAGATGAACTAGGTCTCTGTTCGAATTTTCTACACAAAGCTAGAGCGGCTGTTGGCCGCTTGGCAGGAACTAAAACGTGTGGTAAACACGCGGGCACTCGTGTCATCCTCGAGGTATCGAAAAATCAGTCTTCCAAAATTTCGCATAACCTGTCACTGACTGATGTTTGTTCGAACATATATATCATATTGTTGAGCGCTGCCTGTGAGTGCTTTCCGGGATGACTTCGTCTAAAGGATGAAACTGAACACCGATAATATTAATTCACAATCACATCTCATTTAACCATTCCCTGCGAGAATTGTTGCAGCTTCACATTTCTTGAATCCTCTCAATAACTGAGCTGCGACGGTTAATAGTATGACTTACTGCTTTGAACGCACTAGTTACAACACCGTATAGAACCGTCTGGAACGAACAATTTTTGCAAAGTAACCTTTTCCAGTATGACCCAGTTAAGGGAAATTTCATGCCTCTGAATATCTGACGCGCCATGCAGTTAATGGTTAAACATGTGGTCTGCGTCCAACATGCTATTGCACAGTTAATAGTTAAATATGTGCCGAGGGGAGCACTGCTAGGGTACCTCAGCTTTAGATAGGCCTTCGGGACCATGTCTTTCGTGTCCACTTTGCTTTTTTCCGTTTTCATTCCTTCTTCGCTATTTCTTATTTGTCTTTTCTTCCTCTTCCTTCTTAACTTGCTGTTTCTATGCGCAGGGAATCTTGTGTGGAAACACGCCTGTGCATAAATTCCACATTTTTTTAAAGTGCATACCAAATGGTCCATTTTTTGCTCTCTTGAGATCGCATTCCATGTGGCTAGTAAACTGTGAACATTCTAATAATAATAATAATCTTTATAATAGTAATAGAAATAATAATAATGTAATGAAACACTCAGCCCTTGTGTGTGACCGAACCTTCAACACGCCACGTTTAAACTGCCTATGAGTGACATTTTCACACGTTTTTAATGGAAGATCGGCTACCTTATTTTTAAGCAACTTATGTGATACTAATATCCTGCCAGAGTTCAGCGAACAAAGCATCTTCAATTTTTATTTCATGATTCACATGGAGATGTTCTGCACTATGAAGCCCATTCCTATTTATTTTAAACCTTGAGAACGACATAATTTCAGTTTTGGGGTATAGGTCATATGGTTATTGTTCAATTCGATCATGCTGAAAAAAACTTTGAATTCTCTCCCCCCCCCTTGTTCAGTGAGCTCTTTGAAACCTAGTCAACGTATAATACAATTCAGTTCTTCATAGTGCCGAATAAAAAAAATGATTTATTTCAAACTTAAGTTTGACATAAAATTAAGAAAGAGAAGTTCTGGTCAGTTGAGTGTGATCGCGAATAGTTTCTGCGCGACAATATTAAAGTTGGATCAGGGGGTCGCTTTTCATTCGAGGTAAAAGCGTGAGACATTTCTCACGTTCTGTGGCCTGGGATTACGTGGCTGTCTTCCGCTGCGGGCTCCCACTCACCAATGTCAAAACCGGGAGTATTTTGCGAGTCCTGCAGTCTCTCGAATCAGTCCCCAGCCCAGTGTAAACGCGGCCAAATGATCCAGCTGGCGTTGACCGAGCCATTCGGTCAATACAGCCTCTGAAGGCTGGTCACAAGCACAGGTCGGTCCGGAAGTGATATAGTCATCGGTCAACAGGTCACTCAGCCTCGCTCTCCAATCGAGATTGTCCCTCACGAGGCAATGAGACGGCGGCCGTGGCTGTGATTGCTGGTATTGTGCTGCGCTGGATGCTGCTTTCAGCTCAGCGTCTACAGCTGGTCAGCTGCAGGAGGGCGGGTTGGAATGCCAGTCTGCGCCAGGGTTTGCGTCCTGCCTTGGTTCGGGAGTGTACAAATAAACAGTGAAGGTGTGATGCGAGCTATCGTTTATTCATGCATCGTAAAAAATAATTTGGAATTTTCGCTCATATTATTCATGAGTTGTTAGATTTGAGACATTTACTTAAGTTGTAATCTGGCAAAAGAGGAACCACCTCTTTACCAAAGAGAACGTACCATTTAGATTTTAGTTTTACACAGCAACTACAACACCACCGCGTAAATTATTTTATGTTAGTTTTCGTAATTCTGGGTTGCCGTCTTCTGTCCTCAATTGGTCGCTTTGAGACGAAAGTTTCTTCCGGGTGATGTAAAATTAGAGTAACGCGTCACGTGAGAAGTTGCAAATTTGATCTGAGATTAGAGCGTCTAAAAAGTCGGTGATGCTGCCGCTGTCGGGAAAATGTAGCGGTGCAGTATTGCGGCTATATTTGCTGGAAAACCAAGTATGAACTTGATTTTGCTCCTTTCAAATTGTTGTGGCGGTAGAAGCGTCACAACAAGTGGTAGTTGAAACGTCCGAAACACCAAATTTCTTCATAACAAAAAAACAAAAACAATTAGCTTTAACTTTAATATAAAAAAATCATTTAGCGAATAAGTATAAAATAATCCAATTATCCAATAATAATCGAATAATCCAATTGAATAGATGTTTCAAATGTCCTCCAGTTCTTCTGTGGTGAGAACCTTACACTCGTGTAGCCTGACTCGACGCCTCCAAAGATGCCTACAAAATATGGGAGACCGTATCTTTCATACCTTATTCTCTGATAGCCAGTTTCGAATCGATTGAATAATTTTTAGATTGAAGATTCTGGGTAAGATTAGGGCACTGAAACTATATTCTCTTGTTTTAACTAATAGTCGCGCCCCGCTAGAAATAGCGAGACTAATGATGTTAAATTCTTATGATGCCCTCATATGTATGATAACTCTGACATGAAAATTTTTTATTTTCAGTACCATTGATACGGACTGCATTATCTGACAGTCTCGCTATTAGTTTAGGAATACGGACCCAGAAGTTTTCTCCTATCTAAATTCTTAAAAGCGTGACAGAGAGACGGACCAACCAAACAAGCAAGCAACAGCTATCTGTGTATTAGTATATACTGGGATAGCGCTTGAAATGACAGTATAATTACCAGCAGGGCATACTCGTAAACTTATGTTTAAATTTCAATCTGCTTTTTCAGTATGAAATAAGTAAGATTTTTGCCTTTACTGAGGGTTAATAAAATAAAGACAAGTTTACGGACCAGGTGAGTTCTCCAGTTATCAGATCAAATAGGGTAGAAGACCCATCTCATTAGGTAGGCAGCTAAACCAAATTCATATCAACCTCTTTTTAAAGCAGAAACCTTTCTTAAAGGGTGGATTTTCCACCGTCACCAATGTGGAAATTTAAGAGTTCTCTTACTGCAGAAGCTTGTCTTCGTTTCTTTGTCCTTGAGTAAAAGCTAACAGCACCATTGTTTGCAAAGCCTTTTTCGTCTTTGAAACATCTTGTAATGAAGAACCTATTTACTATGCAGCACTTAAACTAGTACACTAATGCTCTTTACTTTTTCATGCCATGAAAGTACTTTATATTCCTTTGAGAGTGGTACAGTTCATGTTCTTAATATTCATTACCCAATAAAACTTACGATTTTATGATAGAGGTAAACAGCTGAGGTATACAAGTGACGTATGAGGTAAAACAACTTACGATTGTTTACCTCATCACCAACCCTTAACAGATGTTCAAAGTCTTGAGTTACATGATATCGTCCTAGTTGATTTTAAGATATTTCTTTATTATAAAATTTACCAGACATTAAAATGGACCAATTTTACTGTGAGTAACAAATAATGATCGCTTTGGAAATACGTCTGCCTGGGCTCTGAGCGCGCGTTATGGCAACGTGCGTCACAGGCAACTGTGCGTTGGCTGAATGCTGAAAGAAAGAAAGGAAGAAAGAAAAGAAAAGAAAAATAGTTTATTCCAAAGTTGGTCACATGCAAAGTACTTTTGGTTTTTTAGTTAGTCTAATTACATAATTAAAATTAAAACATAAAAGTTTCGATAGAACTTCTATTTAGGATGTGCACGACTACAATCTAAATATTACGTGTGGAAGTCGCGTTTAAAATTCGGATCGGGATTCTAAATTCGCTCCTAAGCACAAAAAGTGAAGCGTGATAATATCTCTTAATATGGTAATTACAGTGCAAAGATGACATATTGTAACCTAGATTCTTTTATGCATACGGTTACGTTACATTCGCTGAGGAAGGTTAGTGAACAGATGAGCATTCCAAGCATTTTAGAATGTAGATCCAAAAAAAAAATCGAGCGCAAATAATCGGTGACAGGAAACGACACCTCAGGAGCGTTAGGTAATAATAATCTCTAAAAACGTGTTGCTGAAACCTTCCGGTCACAGTCAATCTTTGCCTTGCATGTGCTGCGTCAACAGAAACCCAGAAGAAGAACGTATCAAAGAAACCAGCACAGCATAAAAAAGCGTTTCTTTTCCATCATTATCTGACCAATCGTTCAACGTATTTCTGGAATAGCTGTCCATCTGACCCCACCACAATGGTAGGCTGAGCGACGAGTGATAGTTGAGATGCCGTCGTCTGTCTCTCGCCCTGGACTCCCCTCGCTAGTACGTATGTCGGCGGGGCAATAAGGCAAGTCAATAAGTCATTGCGGTATTGGGAGCTGTGATACTCATCTCACGAGTAAACTACGCGCCAGTTTACATGGTGGACTAACCTACCAACATGTCAAACGTGAATGTCGTCGTCGTAACCGTGATAACACAACACGGTAAACGCCGCCGATGGAGTGGTCAACTGATCTTCCATCCCTCACCGTGACGTCAGAACTACTCGTTAAATTCAGGCGAAATGAAACGATTCGTATCGGAAACTTCTGGGAGATTTTAAACATCGTGTCCAACACACCTGTCCAATATACCTCATCAAACACAGGAGGAACTTTTAAACGTCATCCTCAGAGTCCGTCTTGACGGCTCCGAAATTAGATACGGAGTGATCTATGATTTCTTATGAGGTATTCCTGAAACGAAATTCTAGATTGCAAGCGCTTCACGCAAGAAAATGATGGGAAAGTTTGCTACAGGGCAGCCAGTGGAACACAGAGTACGGTAAGACGGGATGGATGAGGGAAAAAATGTGGGGAATCTCCCTGTTGAACATAAATATGAACGTAAAATCGTCCCAAAGAGCAGTTAAATTTTGTTATTACCAGCGGATGATATACATTCTAAAGGTACCCATTGTTATGCCGATAGCGCTAATTCAATAAAACCAATACTTAGGAAAAGCTGTATCTTCCACTCGTTCCATGAGGAACAGTGCCCTTGTTCAGTGTATCGCATAATGAGTGCGGTTCTCGGAAAAATGATATCATACTTAATTTGTCATTCGATTTCAATTCGCTAAGCAGTCTGAGAAGATATGGTGAGAAAATTTTCCATCTCCGCTCATGGAATTTGTCTACTTCTTACTTCACGTACATAACTACGCCGCTGCTGTATGAGTACACTCTAAACACACCCAAAGTACGTAGGACTTTTTGTCATGCTGAAAATGTACGTAGTGATGGCGCCCAGGCACAGCGGCCGCCGGTAGCGTTCTATATTCAGTTACTTTAATAAGTTTATCAAGATTGTATTGCATCATGCAAAACTTATCGATGCAAGATAAAGCGATACTCTGCGTATAAATGATGCACTGCATATAAATGATGCACTGCATGTAAATGATGCACAGCGTATAAATGATGCACTCCATATAAATGATGCACTGCATGTAAATGCTGCACAACGTATAAATGATGCACAACGTATAAATGATGCACAACATATGAATGATGCGCAGCGTATAAATGATGCGCAGCGTGTAAATGATGTACTGCGTGTAAATGATACGCAGAATAGGATAAAATGATGATGCGCCCCAGCCGTATCAGTTCTAGAGAAATCCAGGAGTGAAATCTCGTTCGTCAACCACCAAGACGTCAGGTTTTCTTTAAGAAACTTGGAAAATTATCGCGACATCCACATTGCACCCGAACACAAAATTGAATCAAGCTTCCCTTTTTTGAAAAGCGTGCTAAAAATTAAACTTCATGCTGTCTGTGACGGATAAATTACCTTAAAATCACGACCCAGCTGTGATCGCACGGCTTCAAAACTCAAGGGTCGACATCGTCATTGTACAGCTCTGACCGCAAACTTCCTGCTCAAAGAGATCACTAATAAGTCATGTTTCTCGAGCATGAATGCAATAAAACAAAGTCCAAACGATAAAAATCAAGCCCAATGCTAGATAAATACTCGAACAATGATCTTCAAGAGCCTGTTAAGCTTTCTGGCTGATGAGCCTCGAGCTCCTGAGTGCAGCGGTGTAATCTCAATTGCAAGACGAGATGCTGTTATGTGCAATCAGCCTCGACTTAAAACAGCAAGTAAGAAAGGAAAATAACACCTGATATCAACTAAAAAGTTATAGGATGACGCTTGCGAGCTGAACGTAAGCCAATTTCCGAGCTGCATTTCTCTGCTTACGAATTGTCGGTAGGTTTTCTTTGTCATGGTAACGGCTGCGTTATGGACGACAAAACAAATCCCGTGGAGCTGTTGCTGGGAAAACATTTTTCGTTACAATTTTATGCGCCAATTAAGCGCTTACGCAAAACCTGCAAAATTGCCTCGCCTTTCAGGCGAAAGAGTTTTCGATTTTATTGGAGAAGAAAAGTTGAGGGAGTGAACTATTTCCTGGGAAACCTTACATTTGTGTTGGGTCACTTTCTAGTCTTCCATTTTAGTTTTTACGTTCTAGTACAGTTCGTTTCAGGCATCGGCCGTTATGTAAAGTTGACGTGTAGTATTTGTATGTTGAAATGTTGAGACCGCATCGTTTCCTGACGAATTGCGGGTGAAATTACACGGGCGTATTACTTCACTGCTTTCACTACTACGTTGAAAATAGTAAAGAAATACGACAAAGAAACAGCTGAAGCTAAACCCTGGAGCGCTTCCCGGACACGTAAGTTGACATCTGAAAATTCCGTGTAACTCTTTGCCTGATTGAAATATACTCAGGTGTTGAAATGTTAAAATGTCATATACAAGCTGAATTACTGCAGGAAAAGACTTGAATTATGATTCTTTCGACAGAATGCGACGTTAGAGAGATGTATCGTTCGGTTCCAGAAGTGGAACATTTGTGCTCTCACAGCGTGGGTGTGTGATGCATTCTTCAAACAGACAACTTGCTTGGGTGACAGAGGGGATGGCGCGAACGAGCTCGGATACCATGGTAGCTCGGATTCTTAGTAGCCTGGATACCATGGTAGCTCGGATACCATGCATTGCATGAAGCCTCACCATGGTAGCTCGGATTCTTAGTAGCCTGGATACCATGGTAGATCGGATACCATGGTAGCTCGGATACCATGGTAGCTCGGATACCATGGTAGCTCGGATACCATGGTAACTCGGATACCATGACTCTTAATGCGATCCGCCTCGGAGAGTGCACCTGTTAGTAAGGACTTTTCTTAGCCCGCTAAGATTATTGGTAAATGCTCTATGTCCTCATATATTTCAAAAAAGAGAACCTCTTACGTGAAACCTATAGAGCAAACAAGGTGGGAATTAACCTCATATGTATAATTTAGTAATATTTCATATTATGTACCGCTCACTAAACATACGACCCCTCACTGCATGCCCCTACCCTCGTCCCTCCCCCCTATTCTGGGCTCTCGAAGCCCCGCTACAGGAGTTCCTCCCTCCATTCACCCTCTGTTCTCCTCTCGGGCAAATTTATCGCCAGACAAAAGCACGCACTCTGGCCCGGCCCCCTGTCCTGGGGGGAGTGAGCATGGAGAGCAGAGGTAGGAACGCTGCTCTGAACTTCCGCAATGCAGCGTCGTGTTGCCTTCACATCGCGTTGTGGAGAAATTTGTCATCGAATGAAGGGTGCAGCTTAAATATTCTCATGTCGTCAGAGTTAAAATTCTTCGAACATTTAAAGTGTGGCCTGAAGGAAGGAAATTTTCGTTTCCTTTACGTTTGATCATCGTGAGGCGAAGGGTCAACAATTTAAGTATTTTCGACAAAGAAGCAAAGGTGGATCACAGGCTATCAAACCGAGGTCAAATGATTTGAAATAACTTCGTAACAGAAGAAATTGAGGGAAACGAATATTCGTACACTTATTTTTAAATTTATTATGCATTCAAAATAATAAATATTCTATTCGTGGAACAACAATGTTATATATGCGATAGCATATACAATATTCAAATTCAATTTAGAACTTTAACATTCCTCCCATATCTGAAGAACTTCGGTGTGAAATAAAGGGACAAAATATCAACAAAAATTACAAAATCATGATTTAAAACTACAAGAAGAGATTGTTTGCTTTCGAAGTTCATATGCGTTATAATGCAAAGTATTAAATGACAATTTTTTTGTTAGTTCATTTCTTATGACAGCTTATCTCCACTCCTAAAGATTGAAAAACATGTTTTACATTATTTACTCGCGTGTCTGACCTTTATTTGTTTTCTACACGTATTTAATCTTTATGCTTATTATACCGTATTTTATTTTCTTATTGGAAGTAAATTCCCTTCAGGGGCTGTAGGATCAATTGTAGGGCTGTAGGGTTAGGTTAGTTAGGTTTGACTGTCGTGTACTATAGGGACTGGTGTTTCCAGGGGGGCAGTGGTAGGTTACCTCTCGATAGGCCTTCGGGACTTCTACCTGCGGGCCCTCTTTAATTTTCACGCCTTTTTCGCTATCTCTTCTCTATTATGTCATCTTTTTATTCTTAACTTGCTGTTTCCATACTCAGGGGATTTTGTGTGGGAGCATACGTGTGTAGATTCCCTGTTCTCAATAGTCCATACTAAATGAACTTATTAATTTTCGCTGGGAAACTTTATGTTCAAAACCGTTAAAACAAGCGGTGACCCAAATCTCCATGAAAAAATTTCTGC
>VOMN01019650.1:0-21089 GCA_014899125.1 Orchestia grillus
ACACCTAACATCACGGCCCCCACACCTAACATCACGGCCCCAACACCTAACATCAAAGCCCCAACACCTATCATCACGGCCCCAACACCTAACATCAAAGCCCCAACACCTAACATCAAAGCCCCAGCACCTAATATCAAAGCCCCAACACCTAACATCAAAGCCCCAACACCTAACATCAAGGCCCCAACACCTAACATCAAAGCCCCAGCACCTAACATCAAAGCCCCAACACCTAACATCCTACCAGCGACCGTCGGAGTAACAATCTTCCCCTCAGGAGTTAATAAACCAATCCAAGTCCGACCGAGACGTCGACTCCGAATCTTCTTTTCAGAAGTCAACTGACAGAGACAAGCTTTATCTCATACGGATTTCAGAAGTTTTCTCTGAAACAAATGGGGTGATGATGGCATAAAAAGTGTACACTCCAGGGAAGACTTATAGTGTGATTTTTCAAGTAGTAGGTCACTCGTAATCGTGTCACTGTCAATGTAGTATTTCATCGTCATACATCGCCTAAAGAATTCCGAGAGAGTAGCGAGCAAGAAGCAAATGATGCAGAGCTCTTCGCCCATCCCGTGTAGGACATGAACATTCGGGTAAGGTCTCAGGTATGTTGATGTAATAAACAGTTATTCGGTGTTCCTCACTGAAGCTTACGTAAAAATGCTACGTTTCACTATCATATTACTCGAGCATCGTCTTGAATAAATACAGCGAGTACAATAAATTTCCTATACATTTGTCAAAAGTTTCTTTACAATATTTGGACAACAGCACAGCAATCGAAAATTGAACTCTTATGTATTTTTGTGTACTGAATAGGTGTAAGAATACACAAATAATAAAACATCGTTATAATATCGACAAAAGCTCTAGCCTCTAAAAGTACCAGTGCACTGGTAAAATCGTATAAATCGATAATGAATAGTCCTGAAACGTCCTAGAGTAGTCTGCGCCACAGGAATGTTGTAGAACTTTTTGCAAAATTAGTGTATTTCATCCTCGTGCACTAGCGGGCCTCACTCAATGAATGGAAGCTGCGCGAGGAGGTTATCGTGTAACACTTATTCCAACATAGCGAACACTAAAAAATTTCCAGAAAGAATCGGATAAGTAATTGTTCAGCTACGTATGAGTGGTTTAGGCCATAGAAAACTTTGTTTGCGCTAAAATTACCACTTTCAGCCATTGGTGACCCGATTCGCCGGTTCATGTTATATCAGTCCACTGCAAGCCTTACACGTAAAAGAAGTCAATGTAAATTTTAAGCCATGCGGCTAAACATACAGCTCATGAAGTATAAAAGAATCCCCGAGTGACCAAGTATGAATTTCAAAATGGTTCGGAAGTGGCTAGGACAAATGTATGGAAAAATATAATTTGAGCCGTTCCGATGATAGATGGAATTTGTTCTCGTGCATCAAGTAAAACACCTTTGTTGAACGCAACCAATGTCAACAATTGTTCAAATTTGGCTAAGGATCATTTAGAGGAGTCTGCAAGTTTTAAGACAGCTGTACTACGGTCTAACGAGACGAAGATGGAGGTATTTAGGAGGAAATTTTGAACATGTATTGGATATTTATTACACCCGCTGTTGATATCCATAATAAGAAATTTCAATGAATGAAAATATTACATAATTGGTTGAGTTAGCGTTCGGTATTTTTGCATTTTTGAACTTCAGTATATTTGACTAGCATTCTGTTTTAAGCCCCAAAAGAACAAGAAAATAATCTAGTTTATTTTATTTTCGTTTAAACAAACACACTAATATACGTACGCATTCATATTACTATAACTCTGTCTACTAATTACTGGGAGATATTTAGAAAAAGTTGGCCGATTGATTTGTACGTCACATCGATTTTTACTTAAGTACATAGAACTCGCAGAACTATACCAATCAATTGCGAGTTGACGCCGGAGTGCGAGTGAACAATAAAAAGAAGTCTTACTAGAATGAAACGCTCACAGATGACTCCAAACTCCTAAGAAGTCACTGGAAAAGAATCATCCTTTACATGCATCTAATGCCACAACTCTATCATATGCGCTCCATCGACCAGTTCAAATAAAATAATTCAGGAAAAGCCTCAAAGTTTTCGAGGTCCCGGAGGCCAAACACAGCAGGCCGAGCCCATTTCTGCGCATGCAGGATTTCCTCAGCAACAGCAGCCATAAAATGATCGCTTTTGGGATATTTTCACTCTGAACAATAACCAGAAGATGGTGTTGTTCGCGAAGAGGCTGGAGACCATTTGGGGAGCCGCGAGAAAAGATTGTCGCTTCTCGATTCCCTCATGAATGAAAATCTACGGAACAGTGTCGCCCTAGTGGGGGGAATGAAGTTCTCGAGCGACGAAATGTTCGAACGATAAAAGTTAAAGGAAAACTAAATGCAGTACATCTTATTATGAAGAATGTAAATTTCAAGGCAGTCAGCTCCTGCCATGAATGAAACTGTCAAAATAAATACTTCGTACATGAAAGTACCAAGGTGAAACCATAAAAATTGTTGTCTATTGCCTCTAAGCCGATGGATCCTGTAATCCTAAAAGATTGTCCGAGGGACGAGATGTTCCAATTTTCTCGCCTATCTAGGTCTCCTGAGCACCCTATGCCACTCTACCGAGTTGAACAACAGAGCTGCATCAGAGGGGCTGATTCTCTTGGATTAGATTGGGGCCTGTCTCTGTTCCTGAGCGATCTGCGCTCAGTGATTGCAGTGACTGCTCATTAAATAAAAATAACTTTTTCAACTAATAAGTATGATGGCAAGAGAGCAAAATAAATATCGAGAGCTTAGATATTCCTTGGTATGTAGTAGTATGAAAACGTTACGTATGTCTGGTTTGAATAACTAAGAATTAGAAAAATTAGAGGAGGATAAATTGCACATTAATGCTATAAATTAGCGGGATGATTACCTCCTTAGCATTGTACCGCTCACTTTGTCTATTCTTACTAACCAAAACAATCTTTGAGCTCTTTACTGTTCTAGCATGAGCAGTCATTGCGAATGTACCAGGGATCTAAAGTCTGGGCTTTAATAACTTTCTTTTCCCACAACTCATGGGATAAGTGCACTCGAACAGTCAAGAGTAACATCACAAAAGAGCCTCAAACAATGATGATGTCCTTATTTTGGGCATTATTTGAAGATGTGCGAGAGATTTCAATTACCCTCATTCGTATTTTCAACGCCCGCTCGCTCGTTCCGGATAAAATCCGAGGCTTTGTATTATATAGAACATTCAAGAATTTATTACCTTAAAAATCACCGGCTCCGTATGGGCACCACGTCTATGGCCACTCTAATGCGGCGCCTTTTGAGGCCTATCATGTTGGAATTTCCTTTCCCAAGGGAATTCGGCCATGCGGCATCGAACCGGGGACCTCCTCACTAGGAAGCAAGCGCTATCACCTGCGCTACGGTGCCGACTACGCTCGCAATCAACAAAATCCCGCTTTATCCAAGCTGTAAATTACCAAATTGAACTCGGCAATGGCTATGAATTTCTCAGATATTCGCAATAATATAAATGTAAGGAGTGAAATCGGAAAGTTATCGATAAAATCCCTAACAGTCCTAATAGAAGAAATTCATCTAATAATCTGGAACTCGATAACACTGTTAATGGATCTAATTAAAACCGGAAGTTTCCAAGTTTGGAGGGAATTGTTGAGATATTCGATAATTTTTCGTGCGGAAAAGGACGTTTCCATATTTATTTTGCTGGGGAGTACATAAATAAATGGAAGGAACTTCTCTGTTGCGAACAACGAGTTGTATAAAAGTTCTGAGAGTAAAATGCAGAAATTAAGCATGCAATCAGAGGGCGTGGCTCGCAACAGCTACAGGCCTAGTCAAAGAAAGGGGCTTCCAGAAGTTGCCTATGAGGAAGGAAATAAATAAAACTGAAGGCAGGAAATCAGTGCATCAAGCGTAGTAATCACTTTTCTGCGGTAGTTATTTAGCACCATTTTCATCTGTTTACCTTGAATAGGAGAAAGCGTCTATAGATTTACGTCTCGAATGAAATGCTCAGCTTCTAATCTTAGAACACGAAAGTAATTCTTGAGATTTTAATTTATGTATTGCTTGCGACGAAGAACGGTAAATTCAAAATTATTTCATCCACGAGCCTTTAACTTGCACAGCACCGTCATAAAAGAAATCAATCGAAGTGTTTTAGATATATTTAGATCTACGGTATAGAAGCAGCACACACCTCTTAGAACCATAATAAAAAAATAAAAGTTACCTTCACGGCAATTGTTCATGAACACAATTAACTGAAATACTGCGTCTTTGATTTATAAGTTTCATTCTCCTCTGGCGGCCCATAAACGTCTTCGGTAAAATTCATTTGTACAGGTAATGAGACTCCGACTGTGAGCCAGCAGCTCCGGCCGAGAAGGAACGACTGGAGTCGTAATTCCATAAATCATGTTCACCGAACCAGTTGCGTTTTGGGGACCGTAATTTTCCCTCATTTGTCAAATTTCCAGCTGTTCTCAGTTCAGAGAGACATGGTTGGAGTGGAGTACGATATTTCTACGAGAAATCTGGACGCTCTTTCAGCGGGGACGCTTCTGAACAGGGGATCAAATGAGCAAATTGGTAAAAAGGTAAGACTATGGCTGATTATTTTTAGTCACAAACTCATCTAATGTACAGTTGACTGAATACACGGGTATTTGTGTTCACGTGCTTATGTTCGCTTCCTAACGTTGTACGTTCAGCTGACTTGAGAAGAAGCATTCAATAGAGTCATGAATGAAGCAAACATGACGCTGAAACTCAGCAGTAGCTGACCAACAGCTACACTACCATGAAGCTCCAGACGAGGTCGACCTAAAAATAAAATGGTGCCAGAAGCACCAGCCAACAATCAAGGATGCGAGCTCAAGTCTTCGTTTAGCAGCAGACATCGAATACTGAACAATAATTTCATAATGTTAAGATAATAACGACTGGCATTAGGTCGGAAGGCATCTTGAGAGGAGTCTTTTAAGGATAGGCTGAGTCGACCTTGTGGAAGTAACTGTGCGATGCTTCTTTCCGTTTTATGCTGAGGCTTTTTAGAGCAGATAGTTTTCCGAGAAAGAAACCGTTCTTGGCTCCAGCTAAGATTTCCGGACGTCTCGCCCAAAAACTCTGCCTCGATAAACAAAGGGGATTAATCATCAAAGTTCGGATGAGACAAACGACTCGCTATTTGTGAATTCGAGAAGACAGATCGGCTGCAATCAAAGAAGAAGATAATCTAATGTCGGATCGGAGAAACTTTCCCGAGAGACACAGCATTAGCACGGATAGTAATGCCGAATAAAATAGAATAAAACTTTTGTAGAGAGCAGCAACACTGGAATGGCCTTACGCTCAACACGCGGTGCCGAGATGAAGTGCTCCAAAATTAGCCCTGTAGCTCGTGGGTGTCGGTACATTTACTCAATTCGTCTCATAATCAAGACATTAAAAAGGATTTCTCTACTCAGTATATTCGCACCATAGAAAACGTCATTATGGGGCCAATCGATTTTAATGATAAAAATGTAGGCAAAAAGTAATCGAAAATCGTGAACGTATGAATGAAAATTTTTTCAAGAGGAAAATTCGACTAACACAAGGTTTTTCGTCGGCGACAAAGTTCAGAATTTCATATAAAAAATATTGGCTACAAAAAGTTCAGAAAAATCTTTTTATGTTTGAGTTTTGCCTATATCATGAAAATTTCATGTTGTTCTAAAACTTGAATATTTTCCGCCGAGAAAGTTCAGGAACTCGGTCCTTACCCTTGCCATGAGGCCAGCAATCTAAGCCCAAACCAGCATTGCTCGTGGTATGCGGTGCCTCGCTTTCAGATCTCACTGCTATACGTACGAGACAAAACAACCCTGTCACACACTCGTCGCTCCCTCATAGGGAGGGACTTAGGTCCAATGGATCCAACGCTCAAAAACCCTGCATTTGGGATGAGGCCAAAAAATCAATTTAAAACGTCCAGCTAAAAGTCTCGTGATGCTAGAAATCGCTTCACGCCCCAGTGGCTTCGCGCGCAGCATTTTGCGTTAGTTCTGTGAAAGCTATGGTGTCCGCCTTGGCGCTGGGCGATAAAACTCATTTGCATGGAAATCAGCCGTAAATGAACACCCGGAGCTACGGTGGCATTCCTCGCAGTTTAGTGAACTAGGACCCACGAGAATTACGAGTCAAGAATGACTTCCCATATTCTTACGATCTTTCTGGCTTGGGGCTTTGAACAAACATTGCAGGTTACGAATAGTCCTAAAATTATTATTGTTATTATTATTAGTTTGAAGCTCCCTAGGGACACCAAAGGCCATCTCAAGAGAATGAAAAGAAGGGACCAATTAGTATGGACTTTAGAAAACTTGGCATCTATGCACAGATGTGTCCTCACCCAAGATTCCCTGCGCATAGAAACAGCTCGTTAAGAGAGAAGAAGGAGGAGAAAAGATATAGAAAAATAAGCGAAGCAAGCGTGGAAAACGAGCGAAGCAAGTATGGAAAACGAGCGAAGCAAGTATGGAAAATGAGCGAAACAAAGTGGGTACGAAAGGTAAAAGTCCCGAAGACCTAGCTAAAGCTGAGGTAACCTACAACGCTTCTGGGGTCGCCAGTCCCTATAACATAGGAAAGACAACACCCAGCCTAATTTGCTATAGCCTATACTATGCCTCTTGAGGGAATAGTCCTAAAATAAAAAATCGTTTTGCAGGAACTTATCATGACTTGGCAAGACCCAAATCAACATCCTGAGGTTTTTGATCGCCATATTCATTCACAATTGAAAGGAATTATAGCTAGCTAACTTGCAAAATCGCTTTAGCAGTTCTTCAAGAACAAGTCTTTCATCGGCGGTAGGTCTCCCCAGTAAACATTTCCTCAACAAATTAACCCACACAGGGTAATGCTTGCTGAATTTTGAAACTTTGAAACCTCTTTAAGACCTGCTCTCAAAGCCATAAATAAATAACAAGAAGGGTTTTAGGCAGCTATGACACGGCTACAACTATTCCATTTTAATGCGAAAATTTTCAAACATTTTCATTATTTCACTCGCATTTCAGGACGTATTCAGTCGAACTTTATGCTACCGTCTGCGAAGGTCATCATCTTGCACCCAAAACGTAAGAGGAGAACTGAGGAGTGACATTACAATAATACGCTTGCGTGGAGGCGGGTCTCGTGAGCCATCTTCATGTCACGAAGTTCAAATGAGGAACACAAGGCAATGAAGTTACGCAACTAAACCGTCAAGTGTTTCCCACAGCAAACGCCTGAGTTTGCCGTGGTTACCAAGGGACTTGCCGAAGCGTGGATGCCTCGATGGTGCTGTAAACTTAGCATTTCTCTTAATCCCTTGCGCTTTCAGTAGCCATATAGTGTATGTCGCATCTAAAATCGTGTATCTGTATTATGGGATAAATAAGAGTACGATTGGCATATATATGTCCTCTTTGAAAAAATTAATTATAGTGATTTTTTTAACATGAACTTCTTAGACTTGCTAATATTGCCTATCCATTACACGAAATATATTTTTCTCACGTGTTAATTATTGCAAGACACAGAGGATCAACAGTAAACGTGGTAACTATTGAAATGTATAGTACAGGTTGGTTTTCCACAAGATAAAATTGTGTAAGGATTAACGGGTATAATTCAATACCTTAATTAGGCGAAGTTATCTCAAGCCATGTGCTCAAACGCTGGCTTCCTCAGAAACGCGGTAGACGACCCAAATCCAACTCGTGGAACTAGACCCCTAGTGTGTATTTAATGAAGGGCGACTCAAAGTTAGAAAGAATGCTCACTGCCAAGAGAGGAAGAATGTTTCACAGGCAATTCTTGACAAATGACGTTTTTATTCAACATTTTGCCTCCGGAGTGGGTCATATATGGTACACGCGATCATCTAACTTAACCTACTGTAACCAAAGCACTATCATGTATAATACAAATTTTCGATTTTTCTTCAAATCTGTGTCCATCAATCGAATAAGCTAGTTCTGATTATAAAGAAAATTAACAGAGTAACCACATTTGTGAAACTAAGATTCTTCATTTTCAAATGCACAGTAGAGATATTTGTCCGCATTTAATTTTACCTGCGTGGAGAATCGTAGTCAAAGTGTTAAAGCACCAGTTGATTTGTGTTCAGACTGTCTAGTTCCAGGGATTCGAAATATGAGCTCTTGCGTAAAGAGTTCGCATTTCGAAAACTTGAAACCAAAAATTTTGGTGCTAAAGTCACCAGTGCTCACCATTAGTAAGTCATACATCGAGGACTTCCAGTAACTATGAGACATACAAGGTGTATAACTACATTTTCCACTATACATCACAATTGCTCACCACGTAGAAATTCTATTAAGTGTCATTAAAGAGGAAACGTCCGATTTCCTCATGCACCACATTTTACAAATTAGATCTTTCAAATTTTTCTTGTATATTCTTGATTTCACATCAGTGCTCCATTACTCTTGCAGACGTAGTTCATGGTGACGGATTATGGTGTGATTTAGTTACGGTCAATGAATGTTCTGGAACCATCGGATAAATAAGCAATTTGGTCGTGGCATAAATACATATCAGACAACTTGGAACCTCGATGACGTGTTTGGTGAGGATGTAGCAAATGAAAGCTCTGAACGTCAATTACTTGAAAGTCTCTAGTGTTGTAACCTCCATCTCGATAAGGAACTTCGTGGTTGACCTGTGAACGAGATCAGTAAAAATGATCTGAAAAGCGTAGTGGTAGCGGATGTGTCTCTAACAACGCACGCATTAGCTGCAAGATTTGATGCTTCAATTGACAAAGGGGGGTACTTTTGGGCGGGTGGGAGTTACTACAAACCGAAGGAGCATCAAATGACACTTCATCTTGAAGCTTGCTCTTTCTCGCATACACGGCATAGATTAAATCATTAATTCAACACTCCCTATCCACATGAAAGCGAGCTAAGAATGGGACCATTTTGCATTGACTAAAGAAAACCGAGAAACTGTGCGCAGAGTGTGCGCAGAGATTCCCTGCGCATAGAAACAGCAAATTAAAAACTAAAGAAAAAAAGACGAAACAGAGTAACCGAAGAAGGTGTGAAAATCGTAAGAAGCAAAGTGGTTACGAACGATAGGAGTCCCCAATTCGTATCTTTAGCTGAGGTAACCTAGCAGTGCCCTCCTGGAGTCGCCAGTCCCTATGGCATACGTTAAACAAACCCACCTCCCCTAACCCCATTGCCTACGGCACGCCCTTGAGGGGTGACGCGGCAATGCGCCGAACAATTTTTGCACCGTATGGTTACGTCTAAACGAACAATCGTGCCTTGGACTATCACATTTTTCAGTCATTCAACAACTTTTTGTGAGGAAGATCTTTACTTCTGTAGAAGAAGCCAAACCCACGTTTGGTGATTTTATCCCCTCCTACTCTCCCGGATACTTTTCTACTGGTATGCGTAAGTTAGCGACAAAATGACCTACACGTATTGATAAATTTAATGTATATTTCAATAAACTGCATCAATTTTGTCCGAAATGCAACAAAATACACTTTTTCAAAATCGGGCATTTCATTCATAGTGACGTGATATATCGACTACACAACTGTCCTTCATCGACTTTTATGGGATTCCCTTAAATTTTTCTATAGAGACTTTAAAAGACGTATAAGCAAAGCCGAAACGGCTCCTTTTAAAGTTCCTATGAACTTGTAGAATTTGAGCGAAAATTGTTCCTCTTAGAACTTCTATAACTTGTATCGACCGTGCCTGAATCGCTTCACAAAGAGATAAAATTTTAAAAAGTACCCCTTCAATTTGTTAGCGGTGATGGAAATTACGAGCTTTAAAGCCGCGTCCCTGGGTTGCGCCCATTGGATATTACCCTAAAACTGCTGCACTTCGATAAGCCTTGGAAATACGGACAATTTTCCAGGCGATACATTCAGTTGGAGGTCGTTCTCAGAGGCCTGTAGTTTAGCTCAATGGGCAGCCCGAAATCTAACATTGCCGTCCCACGTACAGGTAATTCTAGGCACATTTAGACGAGCTTAGTTTCAAGCCCTATTTGTCGCATTGTGCTCAGTTCATAAGTAAAAATTAGTTGAATCCTAATTGAAGCTAGTGCGATCTCAAGTGTTGAGAGTTATTCAGGAATGAAGGCTCAATAGACTTCGTTAAGATGTCATGAGAGCGCCAGCAAAACAGTCCGACCAAATTGTATATTAAAGAATTTTTCATCATCTTTATATACGTTATTCCCTTGAATTCATCTAAAAAATCTCTCATTAGTTTTCAATAGCTCTCGTTTACTCAAAAACTTACTTCAAAGTTTAGAACAAATAACCCACGATAGGCTGTACGGTTGGGACGAAGCTGCGGTTTGTATGAAGTCCGAGTCCATGCAGTAGTTCAAGCCTTCAGGGTCACCGAAATAAAAGTCATATTTTCATGAACAAATCAGTTCCCATGTAGAATCTATACCAGAAATGTATCACGTTGAAAATTTACTTTGATACTCGGAGAATAAAGAATATGAAAGCAAATAGCAAACGAAGATGAGGTTAAGATTCGAAGTTGATGAGAAAATAATTGAAATATAACACTGCAATGATGCATATAACCAAAGTCTGGGAAAGCGAAAATTTTAAAATAAGACACCTATATTTACTCAACATCGAGTGATTTTATAAAAATTTGTTAGTACGCGTGAGAAACATTCATGGGAGCTACGGCATGGTACAAAGTGATCGAATATAAGTACGTGTAATGGCAAAATGGAAACGACCGGCAACTCTCCTTGATACAATCCCTGCTAATGATAATTATCACTCCTGTAATGGGTGTTTGAATTCGAATTTTGGCCGTAAGGAGTCAAACTTTGCGATGCCTGATAACAGTCACAGAGTCATGAGCATGCTACTCCAAATGATTTATTCTGGACTGACACGAAAATTCATGATTGCACTCAAAACAAAATCAGCCAACAATGGCTACTCGCAAGTGGAAAATTTTGTACGAAAATGAACAACTTTTTTCATTGTTTAGTATTCGGTGTTTCGATGGAAAACACTTTTCTTTATACACGCGTTCTTTTTGATTCGTTTGGCTGGCGCGCATCGTGACCATGCGGCGCGCATCGTGACCATGCGGCGCGCAACCATCGTGCGAGACGCCCCTGCGCTCTCGCATTCCCGCTGGCGTCCTTAGTATTCAGAGGCGCGCGTTCCTGCAAATCTGGCAGCATTACTGAGGGAATCTGCCAGCATTTCTTGAAAAAGCCTTGACCCTCGTGGTGCCGAGGAAAAAATATACGAAAGTCTCAGGTATATTACGAAAGCGTTCAGGAAAAAGGAAAATGATGGAGGGCAAACGCGGTGAAACTTCTCTAGCCTCCTGCTGTTGGTCCCCACACAGCCGCCCCCGGTACGTGACGTCGCTTCCTCTTATTCAAGATGCACAAGTTTGCTAACGCTGATTTGCCACAGTCCTCTTGACAAATAATTCTACACTACCTGTGGCTGCTGGCCAGCAATTTCGTTCGATTTCACTACATTACCTAACGGTATTCGGTGTTATCTAGAAGTACATTAATTATCTTTGTATAACCGGGAATGCTCACTTGTATTATTTTATCCACAGGAAACTTACACACAAAACATTCTGAGAGATGATTTGAATAGAAACTTGGATGAAATAAATACTTGGCTATATTTGGTCGCAAAGAGGGGCTCAGCTATAATTTAGGACACATTTTGAATGGGAATTTCAAAAACTTTCGTATCCTTTGAGTCCTACGCATATACGTAAATAGTTTTTCATATTTATGTACAATTCGGTACGTTTAACGAAACAAGTCACATTAAGCTAGTCTGAGGTCTCTCTGCTGGAAAGGGTGAGGTAAGGCAACTTGAGGAACCATAAACGACTTCCCTGAAATCATGCCTGCTCTGAATTCCTTCATGTTTTGACTTGGAAACGTTGTGTTTACTTACAGAGAGCCTTTTAGCTTCTTTTACCAAAAATACCGTTCAGAAAGTCTTCTAGTTTTCCTTCACAAAAACAACCACTGCGTGCAATTCTGCGAAATCGAAGCCGACGGTGCATCCCGCTGTTACGAGATAAAATCGAAACATCGTTTCATTTGCGAGGAAACTCCCGGCAAAGTCAGGAACTCTACATCATAGTACGGTTTCCTTTCTATCTACACGCCGAGCAATTTTTCTCACGTATGGTGGAGAGTTTGGATGAAAAATTAAGAAGAATTGTGAATCAAAGAATAGATTCAATCAATTAAAAATTGATCTACGAGCCCAATATACTGAGGTCAGGTTATTATCATCTTTGGACTCTAGCTTGTTCAAAGCCTGTCAATAATATTCTGAAAAACGGGCAAAAATACGATGATAAGAAAAATGAATAATAAGAGTCAAAAGTACAATTTCTGGGGAGGGAAATCTGAATCAAAGACCATTTAGTATTTTAGAACCTCTTTCTTAATATTTATGATATGTAACCTTAATATTTTCCTCCATATCAGGAAAATAGTACATGGTATTAAAGTTTATTCTGTGGGAAGAGTTTCCAGTTCCCGGGCTCCGGCTTCCTCCCTTGCCCCACAAAGCAGTTCGTGCATGGTAAACTAGACGTGAGTGTTGGAATTTTTGTCTTGAGTTTTGCGGAAATCCAACTTTCAGACGTCTGTCATCGAGTGCACCCGCCAAGCCTACCGCTCTGCAAATGACATGGACACATGAAAACTTTATGGCAGAGCGTAAAATGTTATGCTCGCAAAAATATGGAAAATTCTTCATCGAATAAAAAATTAAGCTTAATTATATATCTTTAAAAATGTTTGATGAGAGTAGAAAATTTGTGTGGAGAAGCAAAATTGCGATGGACTTGTGGGGGACTAGAGAAATTAAACTCGATCTCGGGTCTTGAACCTATAATTAGAAAGACTGATATTTTATAAATTTAACATTATTTCACAACCTTTTTACAATATTTTTCTTGCCCATTTCACTCGGTCAAAAACCATGGCATTAATAACATTAATTTAGCAATAGCAGACGTTTTGAAAAATGACATAACTTAAATTTATAACTTACCCTCTATTGGGGATAATTTAACCGACAAATACTGGAATGTTCTTCATAGATGGAATCTCTTTATCTGCAAAACGCATCAACAATGTGACTACGATTCCACATTTACCATACAAAATAAATGAAAATAATAGTGTGAAATGAAGATCTACACGGAGTTGCCATATGCGAACGCACATTAGTACGACTATACTTATGCATCCGAGCACAATATACATGCCTACTATGCTATGTAAAACTAAATTTGCGAGAAATTTCAGCACACCGTCCCCGACACTTCACTTTTGAGACTTGGATAAGGAATGGCAAGCGGCTATCAAACCAACGAAAAAAACCTCCGTTTCCACGTAGCGACCAATGATTCCACATAAAAAAATTACAATTCCATGGTACCACAGACTCGAAGAATGCTGCGGTCGCATAGTCAATGTGCCGGTGCTTTTGATTAAGATATATAACGATAAATAAGTAAAGACAGACGTGTGCGTTTTACTGCAACTGGACGCACGATTTTCTCAGACTAGGAGGATGAGCCATTCTATTCTAACCACGACAATTTTACTCTAAAAATCATCAATCGCGCTGCTCGCTGAAGCGGAAAGATATGCGTATAAGCCTAAAAGACGGACTTCGTCGATCAGTTTCCTCGAGGTTATTGAGCATAAGACGGAAGGAGAGACATTCGTATGGCCAGCAGATGGCAATAACAGCGCCTCAATCAGGCAGCGCCGCTGGCTACACCCTCCATGTGAGAGAGCAATGGCGACGTGCGGCGCCGCCGACGGCTTTACACTTTCACTGAAGGGTACCTAAATCACCGAATTGCTAATTACTCTTCCTTGGTATCCGAGTTCTCCGTAAAAACTTGAACGTACATAAAATTTTTGAGTGGTCTCGAGAATACAGGACAGTTGGTGCTAAGTTAGTGAACACCGAAGGAAATTTGATGGAAATTGCATTGTCGTTTGTTCATCCTTCATTATAGAAAATTGGCAATGTTTCTGCCATTCTGTAGATTCTGGGGTAAAGGAACTTGAGGAAATGATTTGACGCAAATGTAGATAAATTCATTAATGTTTTCATTTTTGTTCTACTGAGTTCGGCGTTAAAATATTTCGAGCGTAACTTTCACGGAATGTAGGGGCGTTATTCCTTTTTTGCCGATTCAGTGATGTACCAAATTTTCAGGACGTCAACTCTTCGTAGTATTTCCTCATTATTTGTTTCGTAAATTTTGTACACTATTGTGATTAGTTGACTTTGTCAAGGCCATTTCAAAATCTACCAGCTACGAAAACAAACATCGGTCAATTCACCGACACGAGCCAAGGCCTGAGCAGAAGTGATGAAATTTCGAGACCATTTTTGCCCTCGAGTTCTGCTCACTTCAACAAAGGCCTCCAGTTCGAGATGCGTTGTACTGCACGCACCGCCAGGTCCGTCGGTGGCATGGCACCGTAACGATTGCTTCGTCGATGACAGCATCTCGTCCTCAGGGCTTTCTGATACGAAGGCTATTCTTCATAAATGAATGTTTGTTACTCGGAGTAGAATAAATTTGGAAGGTGAGGAGGCTGCTGTATCAAGAAAAAATTCTCAGCCCTCACAGATTTTTGCTTAATATCAAATGTCCCTTCAGGCATTCGCTCGAATACACGACACACTACAGGAGTGACGAGAAGTAAAATGTCAGCCCATTTAGATTGTAATGGGAACGGAAGGCTAAAATCTTATGGTACAAGGAGTTCAATAGAGAGCACTGAATTTCATTTGAATGTCTCCACTGTGAGAACGCGTAGCTCAGTTGCGAAGTGCTCCAGGACACACTACGCACGTGTATTCTCAGAAATAACGTACTAAACCCATCAATCGGAATAAAAAGAGATATCAAACGTGATAAAGTTACACTCATTTCAAAACATAGTCAAATACGGCGCTCTTTATGGATCACCCTGTAATTTTGTGAATTGATTCCATGGAATAAGCAAAGACGCAAGAATTAAATTGAAATTAACTCTGTATGAGGACTTTCGCAGCCACCGATCATTCGTCGCAGACATCGGTAGGAGCAACATGAGGCAGTGTAAGCCTTGGTGCACTTACGAAGGCTCGTTCTTCCTGCTAACGTACCGTCTTGTTTCCAAAGTGCCATGAAGTTTTAGCAGTAAAGAGTTTTTCGATAAAAGTCGTAACCTCGCGAACCAATCTGCGGAGAATCGTACCACAATCGTCAACTTCCCTCGCACCGCCGCGTGCCCGGGAAGGGTCGCCGAAATGACGCCGAGAATTAAGAAGTGTCGCATCGAATGTGCTCGCTGGGTATCAAAATTAATCCAAAATTTCATTTTTTCTTACCTCATGATTGTACAATTATAAGAAAAAAAACTCGCTATAGTGGTGTGTAAAATCAGCGCGTGAAGAAATTATATCGGATATTTTATTGATGTAAATCGAAATCTGGGGATACTTTTTAAACAAATCTACGCACTCGTCACCCACACTTCTGCGCTCTAGGTCACCTACGGTTGTAAAGTGATACGAAAGAGGAGGAATGAATGGCCGATTGAAACAAATGAAACCAAGAGAAACTAGGGCTTCTTGAAAACTCGAAGAAAGTGGAAGCAATTGTTTCCTACAATCAGAACTATTAATACAGCATCAGTGAGTCCTAAATCTAATGTTCAAATGGAAGTAAAATTGAAGGTTCTCAAGATATTTGAAAAAATTAAAAGATTTGAAACACAATTTAAACTCCTCATGCTTATCTAACACCAAAAAAGTAACCAATAAATTGACCCCTAAATGTGTACGTAGTTTATTTTCCATACAGACTATTTTTTATAGAAAGACAATTGACTAATAACCAGTGCTTCGTTGCTGGGCATTGCCCCCCGTTTTAAATTTATACCAGCGAGACTAATAACCATCCCTAATTAGTAAGCTAAAATAAGAAGGTAAAATAGTTTTACGCCCCTCTGGTCTCCAATTAGTCTAGACGCGTAAAAATGATAAAGAGCGAGAGCAAGTCTCTAAAGGCTTCCTCAGACGGAGACGGTCTGTAGGAGCAGACGCTGGGCATTACTGCACCGAGCAGCTCGGAAGGGTGTTGGCATTCTGGAGGAGACCAGGAAGGCAGGCATCGATGAATGCCGGTTGGTTCTGCCTTTCTTGAGCCAGCTTTGTCATAGGACGCCTTTAATATGACCTTGTGCGTAGATCTCTCTTTCTTACCGCACATACACCCTCGCCACAGAGCTTTCCTAATGGAATGTACGAAAAGATTAGCATGCATGCGCGAGAGCAACCAAGATTCGATACGCAACGTGCATATTCACAAGTTAAACGTTGTAAATGAGGGAAAAGTCACGAAGCTCTGAGGACTCGAGTAGTGACTGGGGTAGCTGTCGTGTGGGGAAAAGGACTAACTTTTGAGCACCGAGCTACTAAAGTAGCTTAACGACTTTCAGAAACGGCGCACTTGCGGAATGATGAGCTATTACAGCATCACTTCTAAGGGGTCAAGGAAATAAGGTTTTTCCGGTTATTGAGTTATTGCCTGGACAGAGCTCTTCCGCCATAGTCTGAGCACACGTTTGTGGAACGTCGGATAATAGCTCATTTTGACCTCAAATTTATTAGAAATGTATGGGAAGAATAGATGCTTGAAATGAAGCAAATTGTTCTGCAACATTCTACAAGCCTTACGTGTTGTCAAAAGAGAATGTTTCTTTCTCATTAACCTAGAAAACGAAGATATTTTCGTGTAAATGGGAAATAAACTATACAAACAGTAAAATAATTTGCAGGGTAGCAGCGGTTCACTTGAAAAAAAGAATATTCGTTAGGAAGCCAAATAATTACTAAGCAGTACAACAACGCTGGTCAGAACTGCTCCTGAAGGAGAACGGTCGTCAGTTGCATTTTGAAGTGCACCGTAACTGAGCTGGTACCCGACTGCCTCAGCACTGCTCTCCCTCAATGCGGGCTTGTAGCAATTATGTGACAAAACATTTCTTAATTACTATTATTTCAGACAGCACATATCATAAATCATGTATGCTATTTCACACACCCTACTTTTCCACCAAAAGGGAAGATTATTACAGGTAAATCAACTGCTTCCTCTCTCTCAGTTTTGATGTGTCAGAAACAGCAAGATTATGCATGCATCGCATCAACGGACTTGATTTCAACCGAGTTAGGAACAATTAGGCTATCTGAATATGTCTAACTTGGTCGATCTCAGCGTCCGATTTCAAACATTTAAGTTAGATCTCCCTTTCGAGCAGGAAAATGCCTCAAGTTTTTTAGTTGTTGCCTAAAGCTCTAGCAGCATCGGAAAAATTCACCCCAGTTTTAGTCATTGAAGCGAGCTTCGGGACCAATGCTCCGTCCATTGATGCGATGCATGATCATGAAGAATATTTTAAGCTAAATAGTTTCACAGACATTCCAGATGCCAAATTTTAACACTGACAGGGAGAATGGGTCAAAATGACAAATTTCGATGCTTCAATACCCTCACACCAACTTCTATAAAAATTATTTTAAGAAGTTCAGAATATTATAATCAGATTCTAATTCTTTCATTGAACAAGAAAACATTTATTTGACTATAAACATTTTCAAGATCTATTCTGGTAGTTTGGATGGGTGAGTCGTCTTGACCCATCTGTCTTTCTAATCTTTATATGAACAAACGTGAGAAGTGAAAAAACAACACAGTTGTGTGGAGCAATCACGTTTAAATGCACGCTACGCAGGGATTTCTTATGTTCAGGTCCTTTGAGACAAAGTATCCTTTTAAATTAGTTTTACCGAGTTTGTTTCACTCGTGAAGAGAACAAATGTCTCATCTATCTTTCAGAGACTGCATGAATTACAACTATTTTTTACTACATATTCGTTTCAACATGCCTAGTCATGGAAGCGATCGGCCACCTTCGCACAGCACTGTTAACACATAAGATTTTGATAGCAATAATAAACTGACTAGCCTTGCCTATCCAATAGGATTAAGATCCAATTTCGGACCCTGACCCTCGGCTAAAGGATCGTCTGGATATAGAGAATATGAATCTGTGTAAATTAGCTTCCTTCTAACATCGATAAGATAAAGCGGACAGCGCACGAGGACGAGGTAACACATACGGATGCCCAGAGCCTTATTAATTGGAGAAAATATCCCTTGCATCTCTAGCCAACGTGGGGAGCAGCCAATGATGCAGCTACGATGAGGGACTTATGTGAAGCTGAACCATAAAAGTAGGAAGAAAAACTATGTACTTTTGCTGTGCGATATGAGAGTGAGAAATGGCAAACTTCGTGTATGTTATGCTGCAGATAGTATATGTCATGTACACTATGTTCCAGTATAGAGGATAACGTATTTCAAATATGCTTCGTTTCAGACATCACATAGCGTATTCCATGCATGCTATATTCCCAATAACACAGTTCAGGATGCTATATTTTAGACAGCGCATGTTAAATTTTATACATACTATTTCACACTGCCTTCCTTTCCATCAAGAGAATAATTATGAGTAAACTGTTTTTTTTCTCTTTCAGATAGCACGACTCGAAGCAGAAAGATTCAGCACGTTTTGTGCAACCAACGAGAGTTTCTTTCCCTTTCAAATTAAGAACACATCGTATCAGTTTTTTCCATACTTGTAAGAGCTAAGGCCAAGTCAATGATTGCCACGTAAAAGAAAATACTGAAGATACAGTAAGTGGCCGATGGATTTTCTTAAAAACTCAGACGAAAAAAATGGATGAAAAATGATGACAATATTTGAATTACGTAATTAAAACATGCACATACAGATATGGCTGCGGGTCTCAGTATAAACACCAATGACACGCTTGTGGCAGTGATGATTATTTCAATTCGCACTGGCTTGTTAGTGAATTTAGTGCTTTCCAGTAGTTTAATACAATAATTAAACTAATACTTCATAAATTCAAGAAGAGCCTTCAACCGATTCATAGTGGTATACGACGAAAAAATATTTGTGTAGAGTTGGTTAATGCAGCCTTATTCAGGCGGTAAATATTTATTTTGGATTATTGCAACCGTTAACAGTATGTAAATGTTGAGTTTCGATTATTATAGTCCCTACATTATGTAGAAGTTAAGTTTGGATTAAACTGCCCCCTACACTATACAAAAGTTGAGTTTGGATTAAACTGCCCCCTACACTATGCAAAAGTTGAGTTAGGATTAAACTACCCCTACACTATGCAAAAGTTGAGTTTGGATTAACGCAGTCCACACCGTCGGTTAGATGGACAAATAGGGGTCCCTCAAAGCTGAAAATGTTTGACGAAAAACGAGCTGAAGAAAAGCAGACGCATTTGTTATCATGCGGCCGCGTATTCCGCGGATGAAATGAACGGTAAAAAGAATGAAAAGTTCTCGTGTAACTCAAACATTTAAGTTACAGCAATCTCATGCAACGTTCTATCCTACAGCTGCAGGCCGATATCCAAAACTTTATTTCTCCAAGGTGTACTGACGATGGCGAGACACTATCAACATCTAGCCGAGCTCTAGAAACATTTTCTGAGGGATTTGGTTTACTTATTATCAGGTGTTAACTTGTGTAAATCTAGAAGTTGTAAGACAAAGGTTTCGAGGTGATTTTTAATTAAACTGCTAACTTTATTGCCACTTCAAAACTTAACATAAAACTAAATCTGCAAGTAATTCTGATACACTAAACCTTAAACTAATAAACCCTGCACTCGTTTTAGGGGTTCTATTTTGAGGCGGAGACTCGAGATCCATTAAGATATAAATACCGCGCACGCAGCACACAGAGCTCGCGACACTGGGTTAGTAAACACGAGTTCAGGGGGCGGAGTGTGTACGAATTGCCCGTTCTCGCTGCTGACCCAAGAGAAGAGTAAACAAGGGGGAAATTATTATCCACTAACTGACTATGAGCGCAGGCAAGGAAAACTCGTCCGTACATACTCAAAGTAAGACTCGCAATCAGTGGGATGTTAAACAATTGAAAACTGTGATAAAAGCGTGTTGAGGAGGGATCGATTGAAGTGAATCTTTATTTTCATAAGCGATACTGCTGCTAATAGAGTAATGGATGATACTGTGAAAATGATACCTTATTATATCTTATGTTTTCTTAAGCGAGTAACGCAATCTTTCATTTATAATACATCCGAGTCATTCGTAGCACCTATATCATTTGATGACAAAGAAGTGTCCGTCGGTATACGCTCGGTGAACTCCAGGACTACACAAGTTCAGAAATATTCATTTCGGCCTTGCATGAAGAGTTTGTTGCAGCAGTAGAATATAAATCGCCTTAAAATAGTATTCTCCAAAAAATGTTCAATTGATAACTTTAATGATTCATGATTGTGTTAGGACGCTAACGCGCCCGAGAAGACACGGGCTACGACCTTCTCGGTCACGGCCCCTTGGTTACCCTGGCAAGAAATGCCCTAACCCTAAAAACCATCTTTTAAATGACCGAAACATTGCAATGACCGAAACATTGTGATGGCAGTCATTTACATGTTAAGCACTCGAGTGAGCATTTATTTAAGGTTTGATTGAAGCAATAAGAATTGAAGACTAAATCAACATTTCTGATACCCGTAACTCGTGACAGAGGTCCTCATAAGCTTAAGGCAAACACACTTAAGAAATCGCCAAATTTCATTTTTCCACTGCCGCCCTCATCCTGGAGAGACACGTCAAGGATGTTTTTCCACCTCTTCTGTTGACGCTGAAGAGGCTACTGTTTGCCTTACGTCGCTCCCAGAGATTCCACGTGAGCCCAGCGATGACTCCTTGCCTTCCCTCCGCGCCTCTTCTGTAGGGCGTACGCTCCTCAGGCTGCATTTCAAGGCATTTTGTTGATGTGCTCGACTTCTTGGAGGCGCGTCCACTCCCCTACAAGGTGC
>VOMN01019671.1:0-11412 GCA_014899125.1 Orchestia grillus
CTCCTACTCATTTCCACTCCCACCTTCTGTCATTTAATCATCAGTCTGCACTGAGCGCAACATACTGGAGGTCCTGCCAATCATAGGTCATACCGAAGGAGTTGTGAGTCATCAGTCACCGAAATAAATCTTCACTCATACCGAACGAAGGTGGTGTTGATCACGAGTCGTTGGTTAGTCCCGAGCGTGACGTACCGAAGGTGTTGGCAGGTTTGGGAGCAGCGTGGGTGAGGGACGAGAAGGGCGAGAAGATGAAGGGCCCAGAAGGCTCGTCACTGGTAGCTTTGAGGCGCTTCTTGAGCTGGTGACCCGACTTGGGCGCCTGCACCTTCACTGACCTGCCACGGCAGAAACCGGTATCAGTGATACATCGAAATATTTTTAACGTGGATTGGTAGTGTAAACGATACCCACGAAAAACGTGTGCAGTCGTCCTCCTTATATAAGGCTAGATCGATTCCAGCAAACAATCGCTCTATCTTATTGTTTGTTCCTTGTAACACGCTCATCATTTTACGTGTCTTATTGTGGGCATATGACCGAAATATTTCCGTCCTATTTGATGCTAGCGCTAGTTGATGCTACGTGGAGGACAATGGTAGAGCGATTGCTTCTAAGAACTGATCTACCGCTCTATTTGGAAGACGACTGTACAGAAGTTCTACATCTTATTGACACTGTACATTTGTGATAAAGATTAACCATAAGACAGTTAATTTCCACTCTCGTGAAATTAGAAAACGATCAACATTAACTCGCACTCGACAGAAATTTCCAACTATGGTCAAATTTCCAGTCCAACTTTATCGCCGCCTCCCAGGAAGGCAGCGAACTAACACTACGGAAGCTCGGTCGCTTAAAATCATAAATGAAATTCTCGATGCCTCGATGAAAAAGTTAGACAGTGTTAATTAAACAACGATCAAATCTATCGTGCGGACAGGTAAGCAAAACCGAGGGCACTGACCGACAGAAGGGGATGCTGAGGAGATTCACAGGAGGCAGGAGGTTGTGAGGGGCGGCTGGGGCTGTGGACTGGTGGCCGGCCGCCACCACGGTGCCCCCCACACCAGCACCCCCACCGGCAGAGGAGGCCTGCTGCGTGAGCGTGTGCAGCATGAGGGCCGCCTCCTGCCGCTGTGCAGGAGTGAGGTGGTGCAGGAGGGCTGCCAGCAGGAAGGCCTGGTGCCGACAGCACGCCTCCAGCGCCCCCATACGGCGGCTCGTGCCCACCACCTCCTGGATGAGCTGCACCTGCAGCGCGCCCCACCCGCCCACTGCACACGGCGCCGTGTTACAAATTACTCAACTATCGGATAAAATTCCAGTTATGTTTTGGGCCAAGGTTAAGTTTATAATCTTTCATACACTTGCAACGATACCAAGAATACGTATTTTAATAGCAAGAACTTTTTATAGCGGTCAGGTGAAAGAAAATTTTAAAATTTTTGTTTTTCTTCAATCAAATATCAATAACACATACATATAATAAAAGCATAACGCAAAAGCTAGGCTTCAAAGGAACCACAGGCATTTTCTATTGTTTTTCAATAACCGGAGTCTTCAAATAACACTGTTACTAGGAAGAAAAACGATGATACACTGAGTTATCGTTAGTTCCAGATGGCAGCACCCCGGCCACCCAAGGCGATAGTGATACCCTGCAGCGCCGCACCGAAGCCAAGATCAACTCGGCAACGCCGTCAAATGAGCTTCATGCGGGACCAATTATGGTGAAGGTGATAGAGCGTGTGATAAGCATAAAGAGATGGTAAACAAATCCATTTTAACGCTCATCGAACGGAAACTGAATACTAAAATGAAGCTTAAGGATGCTGGGCACAAATGACCACGTCCTATAAATCCTATGGAGAGTAATAGTCCTAAACAGAGGTCGTCGAGCACGCATGGGTTGAGATCCTTTTAAGACTATAAGGACGGATGAGCCAAAATGGCACATATTAAAATTTCAAATCCCTATTAACGGCTTCAAAGAAGCTGATTCTAAATCGCTTAGAATGTAGACGATCCTCGTTATATGACACTAATTTTAAACAACATTGGACTCGTGTTCAAAATTTCAAGCTTCTACTGTTGTATTTGAAATATGAGCTCAAGACGCAAGAGCGCTCACTATATCGAGGCTCTGAAACTAAAACCTGCCAACACAATCAAACGTCGCTTGAAACAAGCACTAGTACGCCATCTCGCGACGATTGCCTCCATTTTATCCCCATACTAATGCATTCTTTCAGCAAGACAACATTCATTCGATGACATAAAAAAATCCTATTTTTATCATTTGGACAGATCATTTGACCCATCCGTCGTTCTGGTGCAAACCAACCTGGCACATCAGAACTCTTAAGCGCGGGCAAAAAAAAACACATGGCGCAAAGACGCTTGAGAACAAGGCTCAAAAGCACCTCTAGCAAGCGTCCACACATCAAGAGAGCGATTCCTCAGCCAGAAAACTCACTCTGCATGCGAGAACAAGGCTCAACAGCACCTCTCTAGCAAGCGTTCACACATCAAGAGAGCGATTCCTCAGCCAGAAAACTCACTCTACATGCGAGAACAAGGCTCAAAAGCACCTCTAGTAAGCGTTCACACATCAAGAGAGCGATTCCTCAGCCAGGGAACTCACTCTGCATGCAGTGGAGGGGGTCGAGGGAGAGCCTGTAGCCCGGGAGCGTGTTGAGCAGGAGCTTGTAGCACTGGGGCCAGTCGTGGGAGCGCTGCGACTGCGCCACGGCGCACCTCATGGCAGCCACCCGCCGGAAGAAGCCCGCCTTCCGCATCATGCCCAGCTCCTGGTACAGCTCGGCCAGCGCGCGGAACCGGCTGATCTGAACACACATGAGAAGTTGTTTACGCTGTGTCGGAAGGGTCGGTGAAACTCCGTCGCAGTCAATCAAATGAAAATACGAACAGGAATAAGTTTGGAGAGTGATGTTATTGTTACACACAGTTTGTTTGAAATTGGGTAAATGATGACGTTCTGAGTACATCCCCTATCATTGGAGTATTATTTTAAATGTTTATTGTTCGATTTCGCAGTTTATAATCGGCGTGGTGACGGATCATTTCAGAATCATTCATTTCTCTCGGAAATGGATCCTCTATTATGAAATCATTTTATCTTGCCGAAAATAAACTCCGAATAATAAAAAATATATATGGGGTGTCAGGGAAAGAGAGGTATAAAATTTCACACCAGAAAGCGGAAAATTTCACGATTTACACATGGACGCGAAGATAAAAGCATTTCCTCATGTTCGCTGATATGTCCTTTTCTGATGACCAACACATTACTCTTTTCCAACATACACAAATTTTTCTTTTATGTAAGGAGCAAAATCTAAGTCAGTGCGGCCACTCAACAGCAAGAAAAGAGTCCGACTTTCACGAAGAAAAACTCGCGCTGAAAAAAATATTTAAGAACGACCCACAGCAGAACACTTGTGAGACCGTCTTCACAAATGATGAATGTTGACAACATATCACCTATTTCTTGCGTTGCCAACGTGTAGACGTTCATGTTACCATACATAAAAAAGCTGGCTAGAAGCTAGCAAAACTGAACGATGATCAAGACCGAAACAAGAGACAAAATGAGCTCAAAACTTTCGAGGGAGCACAGTTTCTCCACACCAGAGAACTGGAGGTTGATGAAGATCAAGACTGAAATAAATAGAGCAAAAATTCATCGTCAAAGCGCACCGTTTCCTCATCAGAAAGCTAACGGTCGCTAAAACTCAACACAAGACGAAACGTACGAAAAATTAATCGTCAGAAAATACTATTTCCTGCCCAGATATCTGGAGATCAATGAAGGTCAATCCAAAGAGAAAAAAAGCAAAAAAAGTAATGGTGGAAGCGAACCTTCTCATCAGAGAGCTGGAGATTAATGAAGGTCAATCCAAAGAGAAAAAAGCAAAAAAAGTAATGGTAGAAGCGAACCTTCTCCTCATCGGAGAGCTGGAGGTTGATGAAGACAACGTTGGAGAGGAACTCAGCAGCGAGGAGGTAGCGGCGCTGCTCGATCAGCACATACACCGCCTTGATGCTCGCCTCCGTTTCCACCACGCCAGCGTTGCGGTACTGCAACAAACGTAAGACCTGAGTGCATCCTTCACTGTGTGCAGAGTCTTCCACGCCTTCTCTATCTAAACTCGCCATATTCTACCTGTCCATCCCCAGCAACTCCGACGTGGGTGTGTCGAAAAATTATCTAGAGTCTGGAAGCAAATTTTTCTTAGGGTTAAAAATCTCCGCCAACGCCAACCTTCAGGCGAAGAGGAGTTCTTAAGTAGAAGAGGTAAAAGCCGTAAGAGTCTCACTTTCAACTCGACCACAGCCATATCAACTTTTTACCAACACTCCACAATTCAGCTATACACGCTAGACGCCCACTTCTCTCGTGGTCGTTCCCCTATTAATTCATCACACCAAACAAAGGCACTCTCATCTTCTCTGCTACCACCGCCAAGTAGCTCGCATTCAACACTGTTGAGAAAAAGCACAAAATGCAAACCGCAAGATTTTCTTACATTACCCTCAAAAGACTCCATTTCCTGTTCTGGCTTCGTCATCCACAAAATACCCTAATCCAGACTCAAAAATAATTTTGTTCTTTCATTGCCTTCTGCCTACTGTCTGCCTGAGTAGAAATCGATTTTACACCTGTACATAATTTCATTTCAACCATCAGCCAAAAACTGAATTCAGACACACCCACTCTAAACCTAATTGAGCTGCCAAAAATCTCCATTAAATGAACCGTCAGAAATTTTCCGATGAAGAACTGGAAGTGTGCAACTCACCTTGCTGTAGTGCACGATGGCCTCCCTGTACTTGTTGATGAGGTGGTCGGGGGAGAGGCAGTGTTTGCTGAGGTGCTTGGCGGCGGTGGGGGTGAGGCCAGCAGGCAGGGAGTTGGAGGGCAGGGAGTTGGTCTGGCGGTGCTTGAGGGCCGTGGGTCCGACGCCCAGGCTGCTGTTCCGCTGCAGGCACGACGCCCCTCGGCCCAGCTCAGGGTACAGCTGCACGGCCGAGGCCGCGCACGAGCCTTCAAGGCAGCCTGCATAACATAACAGTCAGCTGTGCCAAGTGAAACTTTTTGGAAAACTAGCATGAAAATATCGTAACAATTACAAGATTAGTCAGCTGTGCCAAGTGAAATTTTTTGGAAAACTAGCATGAGGACATCGCAAAAGTTACAAGATTTTACCGAATGCGTGATCACAGTCGCCACATTTTTTGGTTAATCAGCTGGAGGAAAGGGCAAACGCTTCAGGTTTTTACGGATGCGTGGTCATAGGCGCCAGCTATACGGAGTGAAAATCCTAGTTCCACCGATTTTTGGATAACACTTTGCAACAAAATTTCACGTCTGATTTTTCTAGAGCTGAAACCATGATTTTCCACAACACTATAAGCCAACTAAATAATGATAATTTTAATGCTGCAATTTGGCTTTGTCGTCGGTTTAATAATCATTTTTGGAAACATTTATTTACCACAAGTAATTTACATCAGATACCGGTTTCCAATCAAATGAGGAATGACGAAGAACCGGGATCAGGATGTATACCACATATGGGCCCGAATAAGCTACAAGGCTTCTAGGGGAACCTATATAGAAATGAAGGCATTCAATTTACAGTACATCAATGATTGATAATAAAAAAAAGGCTCAAGGGTACACTAAGGCTCGCGGTGTGCGGCACACAAGTTGGATGTCGACCCTTGAGTAAGAAAATCTTCAAACTTTGCTCGTTAATTTTCAGTATACATGAGCACGTGAGCTCTCAGTTACGTCACCCCACACGGCGCAGGTAAGAGTTAATTACCGACTTCCCTCACACACACACGCTTACCTGCGTACGACACAGGTCTGGCACACAACGCATGAGGGAGTTAGGGGCACACGTCTGACAAACGCCAAGACCTGGCGCACGATGCAGGTCACAGTTAAGGCTTTAACAACCAAAAGAGCCTCCCAGTCACGGAAAAATGCTACTCGTTATTAGTGCAAACCTAAACGCAGTCTTATCGCATACACACGTAAGGCTGTGAATAGTTTCTCGCGCGAAACTCAACGCAGCCAACTCGCACAAAAAAACTCGACCGTTTATGGCGTAATGCTAGCGTGCTGGCCTCGTAACCGAGAGGACCNACCCAACGGTAAAACGTGTTGGAATTAATGAAGGTTCTTTTATAGGGTTGAGGGTTGTTGCGTGGCCCACAAGCCTCACCAGCAAGCCAGAGCCAATCGTTGGACGCCCTGAGGATGTCTGCGGCCTGGCTGTAGTGCTGCGCTGCCTCGCCCACCAGCCCCACCTGCAGGCACAGGTCACCCAACTGCTTCTTCAGCCGCCCCACGCACCGCTTCCGACTGGCACCCGAGTTCATGTCCAGACCCACCATGTCCTGGGGCACAAAATGAAGCTCATCTTCATAAAAATTAGTTTGGATTGGATTATTAGTTAGTTTGAAGTTCCTTATCCACTTGAGATGTGATCCAAATAGAGCGGAGTGAAGGGACCATTTACTATGGACTATAGAGAACGGGAACTGTAAGAACATGGTGTGTTCCCAAACAGGACCCCCTCTGTATAGAAACAATAGTTAAGCCTGAAGAGGAAGAACAAACAAAAGAAGAGAAAGGGAATAAGGTGCATCAATTGAAAGGAGGAAAATGGGCACGAAAGATAAAAGTCCCGAAGACCTACCTGTTGCTTGGGTATTCCAACAGTGTCCATGTGGACGCCTATCACCGTATCGTAGCATGCGATGGACAAACCTAACGAACTTAATCCATTGAAACAATTGAAAACATCCTACGCTCCATGTGGGGATAAAAGAAAGAAAAATGAATGTCTATGAAATAGAATGTCTATGAAATAGAATGTCTATGAAATAGAATGTCTCTGGCGCCTAACGCAAGGATTGATAGAGAAAGATAAAACTTGTATAATGACTTGAGAGCGTGAACCACCAAACAGGAGACTCTACAGTTACTACGAAGCCTATAATGTTTGTAAATTATTGGAGAAAATGGCAATACATACTTCTTGTGAAACTGACCGAGGTGAAATTGTAACATATCGGAGTAAAATTATGAGCGTCGTAAACAAGATTCAAATAAAATAGTGTTCAGTAAAATGAAGCTCATGGGAAAAATTTAAACCCTTGTTCAGTGACGGAGTTGAAGGCTGAAATGGAGCAACTAACCTTCCTTTCGAAAGGCGCACAGAGGAGGGGCGGTCGGTCGAGCTTTTCTTGACTCTTGTCGAGCCTTTTGGACTCGAGCACCCAGAACAGCGACGAGATGAACTCGTGCAGCGTGGCCTCGATGTTGAGTGCGTGGTCGGCAGTGGGGTAGAACATGGCACGCGTCTTGAAATAAGACGGCGGCTGCAAGATGGCACGAGTAACACCGCCAGAAGACGTGGAAGAAGAGGTGCTCGTATTGAGGTTATTGAAGCCCTTGAGGCTGTCCGTGTTGTGAAGCGTGTTCCCATTGATGAGGTTATCCGTTGTTGATGTGTTCAGGGTGCTGGTGAGGGACGACTCACTGCTGCTGCTGTTGTCATGCAGGGAGTCGCTGGCAGGATCAATGTTGAGCTGGGCTCCAGTGAGGGTCCCTGTAGAGTGGTTGGATACCTCCGTGTCGGTGACGCAACACCCGTCCACGGCGCTCTCGCTCCCCGAGTCACTGCTGGAAGAACTCAGGTTCGTCTTCACTCCAGAGCTTTGACCGCTGTCAGACTGAGACGAAGAATCGCAGCGCCGTTTCTCAACAGCAAGCATGTGTCCATTAACAGGAGCTTGGTGAGTATCTCCGTCAGCGGACACCCTGTCTTCTGACAGGAGGTTGTCGTACACGCCGCTGTCCCTGTCACCGTGCACGAACATCGTTCCCCCGTCCTGGCACACCTCGGCCGTGTCGAGAGGGCCCTTCCCTCTGGAGGACTTGGGGTCGAGGTGAGTGTCAGCGGCGGTGTCGTTGGCGTTCTCGCTGTGCACGCTGCCGTCGGAGTTGAGGCCTAGGATGATGCACCGGGAGTCGTAGATCGTGCTCGCGTATTTCACCTTCAGGCTCTCGTGCTGCTTACATACTTCGTTCAGGTCGCTCTGGCTGGCCACTTGCCCTGTTACATGGACAAAAGAACAACGTAAAATACAAACTTCTGGAAATTTTATAGTTGCGTCAATTACTTTTTTATGGGAATGAGTAACAGGGTTTCCTAGAAAACTCAAGATAAAGATGCCTGTACTAAAACGAAATACAGTTTGCCTCAAAAAGAATTTGTAATTCAATGTACTGAACAGAATCGAATTTTTCATAAAAATGCTGTCCCAAACGGCATCAGGAATGATCAAAATCTTAGTCACCAGTGATGAATACGCATTAAATTTCAGTAGTGCTAGTAAAATAGATATAGCATCAAACTATGCCAAACACAAACGGCACGCAAAAGAACCTCTTTCGATCGCTAAAAACTTAACGATTTTTTCAAAAATAAAACACTAAATTCCACACAGAACTCGTGTGCTCGTATTTACAAAGCACCGTTATCAACATACACAAAAACACATCACAAGAATAACAAACGGTGCCGGAAACTCCACGTGTTCAGTACATCTTAGTTCTCTAAAAATTAGATGCTCACCAACGAACAAGTCTAGTGTGATTCACAAGGCACACCGAATTTGAACTGAACGAAACTTTTGTGTTGGTTGAGGTAGTTGAAAGCATGCTGTTATCTCGTCTGCTACCTTTCTAAAATCCGTCAGATGGTTCTTAGTTCTTTTTTTTCAGGGTGCTGGTGTGCACTAAGTGGAGCGGTTGGCGTCCGAGGAACGCGTCCTCGTTGTAGCGATATTTTAACCGAACTCGACGCTCGTCACGGAACACCTTTCATTTATTACATCTTTTATGGAACACCCTTTCTGGCGCTCTTCATGGAACACCATATTTGAAGTCACCATGTGATGCCCTTCATGGAACACCCTAACAGACATGCGTTATGGAACACCCCATCAGACACCCGTTATGGAACACCCCATCAGACATGCGTTATGGAACACCCTATCAGACATGCGTTCTGGAACACCCCATCAGACACGCGTTACGGAACACCGTCCACGGAACACCTCACATCACAAACCCCGCCAGAAGACCCCCCCCGCCCACCAATGGTGATGATGGCCAGCAGCCTGCGATGGGTCTGGAAGTCGCCCCAGTCGTTATTCTCAACAGGGTAGTCACGGCGGTAGGAGACCCACACGGGGCGCTGGGCCCCGCCAGAGTCGTTCACTTTGAGGTGA
Source organism: Orchestia grillus (assembly GCA_014899125.1). Classification (NCBI taxonomy): domain Eukaryota; kingdom Metazoa; phylum Arthropoda; class Malacostraca; order Amphipoda; family Talitridae; genus Orchestia; species Orchestia grillus. The sequence continues at coordinate 9,340 of VOMN01019671.1, forward strand.
CTCACGCGACTGATGCGCTCGTACAGCTGCTGGAACGACTTCGACTTGACGCGCGACCCTGCACACCAACAACGGAAATGGGTTTAGTAATGTCAATTGATCTTTTATCGGCTTAACTGATGTAACACTTGTTTAAAGAATGTTAAACTCGTGCAATTAATGGTCTACTAATTCAACGAAAGTCCGACTCTTTGAGCTGATGTTCAAGTAATTCAACATACGTGCAACTATCAGGTCATCATCTACGTTCTGTCCGGATTTTAGCTCATGAAATCGAGTGACCAAATCCTACATTTCTTTGAAATTCAATCAGTGAAGTAGTTTCCATCACTATTTTATCCATGACTTCTTTTCATCTACTTACAGGCCATTAATCCCCCTAGAAAAAAAATACTTTCAAGAACACAAATCAGAAATGTTAGCTTCGACTCCCTGGTGGCTCGGGCGAGTTACTCCATCCAAATGAATTCTGGAACCTTCTGGAACGTGATTTTTGCTGTGTGGGGCCGTGCATTGTCCTGAAGAAACAAAGTCCTTTTCGATTCATTAAAACAAGTTTCTAGCACATTCGCATTAAGTTTCCTATTGGGTTTTGGTTGAGCGTTTCTCCATCCTAGTGGGCAGCCCCACGCAGACCTAGCGACTGACCTAGAGGAGCGACCAGCACCAGTAGGGAGCGGTGCTGGTGGGGATGCGCCTGGTAGTCGGGGTAGCTCATGGTGGTGTCTGGTGGGGGACTGGACAGGATGACACTCACGCTCGACCTCATCCCGCCAGGGGCCCAGGGCGGGGTGTGCTGGAGCACCGCGCCGCCCGCTGTAAAACAATGGATGTTAAAATTTTGGAGTACTACCGGGACACCTGCTGGCTAGTACTACTGGGACACCTGCTGGCTAGTACTACTGGGACACCTGCTGGCTAGTACTACTGGGACACCTGCTGGCTAGTACTACTGGGACACCTGGTAGCTAGTACCTCATCTACCTACTTAGTTCTACCGTGTCACCTTCGTCTGAGCACCCTAATCACTGCGTGAACACATCTCGTGAGCTAAAGGAGCACCCAGCCTCCCCTGGAACACCACATCGGGAATACGACGGGCAGAGAATAAGTTCTCTGATGGCTCCTGAGGTCTCCAAGCGAGCAATGTTTTGTGTCACCGATTCTACACAGGCGAAATTTACCGGTAGAAGCATTGGTTGCGCGTCCATAATGACGGATCTCCTAGAGAAATGAATTATGTTGCTGTGAAAAATCATCTTTTTAGATCATTGTCTGAATTTGTTTATTTCCTCTTGTATCATGCGACTGGCCCCATACAAACCAAACACACAAATCGTCGGAATCAATCATCAAATAAACCTTTAGACAGCATATAATTTGTACATTTAGAGTTAAATGTACACACAGTACATAGTTAAGTTCGAATAGATTTGGGCAACTATTTACATTTTCAGGACTCGAAGCGCGAATTAATTCAGTGGTCACCGGCAGAAAAAATAACATTTACCAACATCTCAAACCTGGGCTAGTCTCGCATGACGAGCCGAACGTTTCTCCCCTAAACCTCGTTGAAACGGAAAATTTTAATCTCATCTGCCTGCTCGCATTTTACACGGGGAGACGACGACGAGGCGGGTCTGGAAGGCATGCTTCACTGAAACCCCTTATTGCATTATAGTTTTTCATTCCCTTCAGCATGCTCCGCTTGCCTATCTCTATACTCGCAACAGCAACGAGACGCGTCTCCAGGGAAGGATGTCTACGATTATCATAGGTACGGTAAGCGAGAGGCCAGAGAACGCAGGAAACGAGAGGGTTTGGCTCGACCAACCGCTGCAAACCCACCGTAAAATTGGCCGCATTAAATGTACTGAAGCAGCCAGCGGCGTGTTGACAGCGTGGTCGAGTGGAGAGCAGGGGCTCACAAGAGAGGCCGTCTCGCGACGTGCGCGTTCCAATGCAGAGGTCGCCAGTGAAATTTTTAAAATATTAAAGTAACGGGAAAAATTGGAACAATAAAAGTAAAAAACACTAGTCTGTAACTTCAAATCTTGACCCTTAGACCAATTC
>VOMN01019674.1:0-19101 GCA_014899125.1 Orchestia grillus
ACTCTCCTTACTCGGTGGTGGTCAACTTCGTTGCGTAAATGTTTATGGTCTCATTAATTGTACTTATTTCTTTTTAAATAAATGTTCTTTACGTTCCAAGAGTTCTACAGAAATTCCAAATTAATCTGAACGGTCAATCTTTACTCATCTGGTTATAACTAAACATTACTGATCATTACAGTTTCGTTTTTTAAGCTCCTCTCACCAAAAAAAATTGTTTCCAACATAATATACTTTCAGGTGAAGTATGAAATATTACTTCATTTTAAAGTGGTGTTGAACTTACTAACTCGGTGACCCTTTAACTGCAAAAATATCCGACTTCTCTCAATATAACAAGTTAACCACAATAAATTAATAGCTTAATAAACCCAGACCGCATCCCTGTTGCACTTGTTCCCCTGAGAAGCGTAGCAAGGCATGACCTCACACTAGGTCAACCCTGACACAGGCAGCAGTTGAGCATACCTCCACCTAACGCTACATCCTCATTTTACAGCTGCTTGGAGGCGTAGTTTAACAGCGCACTAGCAGCCCAGTTTTGTCACGTGAGAGTAGACTGAAATGTACAAATTTACCCTAAATCCTTCGCCGACAAATTTTCTAATAAAACAATTTTCCAGTCTTTGAATGCGTTATCATGCCCATTTAAAATTCCATCGTATGACCAGGACATGTTTTTGTACGATTGTGTGAATCGGAAAAGTTTCGCAAATTCAGAAAAAAATTCTATAACGAAAACACTGTTTTATATCATAAACTTCAGATGTTCTAAAAGTAGAAATTGATAGAATTATAATTGATGATAGAATTTAAAAGCTTCTACTCACTATGAATTCTGGACGTCCCATATTTTCCTCTTCAAGTTAGAAAAATGCAAAACGATGATGCGATACTAATTATAGCATTTATCTTGAGGGCTAATGAACGACGATCAAAATTGAAGTAATCATTGTGCAATTTTACTTCAGGCTAATAACCCATAAACGAAATTCTAGTTCTACAGATGTGCCTATACGATTATAATCGTTATAATCGTAGGTATGATACCTAATATTATTATAAATCTTGCCCTTTCAAATAAAATCAGAAAAATATTTCCATAAGCCAAAAAGTCTCAAAGTTTACAAAACAAGCACCTGTTTCTAATATGATGTATGGCCTCCACGAATACGAATGATGGCGGCAATTCAGTGCGGCACTGAGTCTTCAAGTGTAATGATGCGCACCTGATCGATTTCAAACCACTCTTCCGTAATCAAGAGCCGCCATCAACTGAACTCACAGTGCTGTACAATAAGTGGACGATGTTCTCGACGTCTAACTATGCATTTTAAATGATCCCACTAATTTTCTAATAGGTTCATGTCTGGGGACTTAGCTGGCCCATCTAAATGCTTGATATATCCTGAATGACTGCCATGCCAATTAATGACAGTTTAGCCCGATGCATCAGGCAGTTGTACTCCTCGAAAGTGACTCGAAAAACAATACATCGAAGCTCGAACAACAATAGTTGATAATTTTTTTGTCCGAGGAGCTAGTGACCGAATCACTTCATAACAGCATGTTCAGTTACTAGGTCCACTGTAATTCCAGTTGTTCACATCACCGTTTGTATTCTTGAATGATTATCGTATTCAGTATTTGTCATAGGAAGAATTCAAATCCGTAAATAGTCCGTGTAACAATGATGCAGCACAATAACAGCCAAAATAACAACATCATGTTCACTGGCAAAGAGGAACACTCCTATAAACTCTAATCTGTCACTACAACGAGGTACAACGAAAGTGTCCATGCTTGTGATGACCAGTTTATCACAAGAGGGCCGCTCTGACACCACCACCAATAATTATTTTAAAATCACCTATGCTCTAGAAAACTATTTTTACCGAGTTTGAAGCTGGTGCGTATACATGTAACTCACAGGAGCTAACCAAAAGAGAAATAGGACTTATTTGAGTTTACGGGAGTCACAAGAAGTGCATTATGCACCAGGACAGGAGACAAAATGAGACGCCTGAGTACCTGGAGGTGAGGCCGGAGGGCTGTTCTCTGTGTCGTCGCCTCCGTCGGTAGGCCCTGTAGCTCTCACCGCCGTCGCCACCCTCGAGGGCAGGACTCTCCTCCTCAGACGACCATTCCGCGGCACCGTAACTGGTGATACATCAGCGTCAATTACATGCCACGAGCGCAATCAACATTTAAACGAAGAAATTGAGTTTATGAAACTTTTACATCAACGATTTATTGAAACCAATAACGAGTTACACGTCATGCTGCGCATATCAGTTACATTTCGTACCATGCGAGCATTGCGGGTACCAACGAACTTTCACTACAACCATCATAGACTCCAAGCTAAAATGGCACTAATCGGAGCAGTGGTGATCCCTTAAATTGCGAGTCAATACACCTCTAGTAAAAAACATGAGAAAAGAGAAAGCCTAGTTTTCATAGTATATGACATGGATGAGAGGGTATCAATAAATGAACTAATGAGTTGCAGAAAAGTCAGCAAATTGGACCGAAATAATAAAACGATGATTACTTCAACGATGTTACAGCCTAGGCAAGTAGTACAGGCCTTGGAGGTTTACGTCAGTCGAACCGAACGGCAGAATTGAATGCTGCATCGGGTGCACACAGGAAAAGTAAACCTGTGCATGTTCATTTGAACGGGATATTTTACGAACACTTCCTTTGGTTCCTCGAAAAATAGAGACTAAGCACACCCGCACGACCTCAAGAAGGACTGTAGCAGCCCATATCCAAGGACGCAAGTCTCGCTGGACCTGAACTAAGGGACGCAGAGCACGGGACTGACTCACCGCGCTGCGATCTGCTTGCGCCTCTCCTCCTTGTAGCGCTGGATGCGCTCCTTACGCTCCCTGTCGCTGCCCTCACCCGCCGCCGCCTTGTTGTCGCCTGAACCGCACACCATCCTGCACGGTCACAATGAACTGTCATCCACATCCCGCATGGTAAGAATACAACTGTCATCCACATCCCGTAAGGTCAGAATATAACTGTCACCCACATCCCGCACGGCCAGAACTAAACTGTCATCCATATCCCGTAAGGTCAGAATACAACTGTCATCCACATCCTGCACACTCAGAATATAACTGTCATCCACATCCCGTAAGGTCAGAATACAACTGTCATCCACATCCAGCAAAATCATCTTGTGAAAATGTTTGGGCATTTATGCCCTGGCCACACTGGGGTACCACCGGTTATGTGCATGGTGTTCCTTATCATATCCGCGAACTTTTGAAGGAGACCGTTTCCCTCCGCCGTCTGATAATAGTGAGCCAAGGGCGGCCTATCAGGGACAGCTTGTAGGAAGTTATCCAGCTGGTCAGAACATAACTGTCATCTGCATCCTGCACTGTCAGAACATAACTGTCATCCACATCGTACTGTCACTAGTGAGGTAATAATTAGGCGATAATACGAAAGGGAAGCTGATTTTGAGAAAACCATGCAGGCTGAAGCCCTATGAACTATGAACGATAGTGAAACGTCGATGGGTGATAGTAACAAATGCCGGTAAAACAAGGCACGATAAATGAATGAGAAAGACTATGAGAAAGACAACGACAAAACAGAGAAAAAAAAGAAATGTAAAATTACAATAAAAAGGAAGAATTTTTATAACATAAACTAGCCCATTAAATAGAGGAACGATAATAAACGACAATGAAGGAACAAAGAAGATATAAATAAATAGGAGGCCTACAATGAGAAAAGGAGAACGTCATACAGTGAAAACATCAATTAACAACAACAATGTAAAATGAAACACAAGAAACTGAAAACTCAAAAATTCATAAATGGAAAAGTTAACACGTCAGTAGAAGAAAACGGCAGAGCACAGGCAGAAACAAAAAATAGTCACGGAAAGTTTCACAAAAATAAAACGAGTAATGAGAATTTTTAACTAGTCCAAAGCCGGTTATTCATTTTCAAGGACATTTTGTACGACACCTCTTCAAGATTTGAACTCGAGGAAGCATTTTTAAATATACACAAGTAGAGATGCGCATTAAACCCTTCCCCATCAGGTTTACTTTTAAAAACTTCTTATTTTGAAAAAATTTTATATCCATGAGATGTACGAGTTGACTCGGGAACGGTAGGTTTGCACCCTAGGAAGTCAAATAAGGACGAGTCAACTCTTGCCCTTTCCTTTTTCTTCTTGGTTGGAATGAAACATTTGAAGAGTTTCCTCTCACGAAGTAGTAAAATTCGAGTTAGGTAAAAACGAACTAACTCAGATTCAGACGTTTTCAGGCGCACGGCAAGAAGAAGCTCGTCCAATCTACACCGACGTCCCTGTTGAGCCGCCGTCTGGTCACAGATTTTAATCCGGAGTTCTTGAAAAGCCTGCATGAACTCACTAAGCCCAACAATACCCGGGTAGAGAGCTTGCAGTCAACGCAACATTCTTCGAATTGAAAATTAGGGTCCATCTCAGGGCGAATGAATTGAATTTCATCGTGATCACGAGAGATCCTCAACACGGTTAACTACGTGAAGTACAATGAAGTCACAAACTTAAATTTTACGAAGTTGCGAAGATCCCATAAAATTGGTCGATAATATCTAATCTGTAATAGTTTGAGTTGGTGAAGCAACGAAGAATACAATTTCTGCAATATTTAATATTCAAAATAAGTTTTTCCAATTATTCCCAAGAAAAAAGATAGAGTACAGCAAGCAATCGCACAATGTTCGGTCGTAGGTCGTGTGACAGTAAATAAAAAAAGAGTAGGAAATATATTAAATATTTTTCAGCTACAAAAAGATGAACGAATAAAGTTTTGTAATTATTAACGTTGCGAACGTTTCAGTGAGTAACTGAAAGTTTAAAGACAGCAAAGTTCCACGAGTATTCCCTTCATGGGAACTCAAAATGCCTACTTCCACCTGTCTTTCGTAGTTTGCCGCTTTCGCTTTATAATTAATATCGGAGTTCCAAAATAAGTTGAATTCATACGTCTATTGATACAACACTGTGAAGAAATCGTAGAGCTTAATGAACCAAACAGCTTTTGGATCTTATACCCACACAATTGATATACGAATATCATATACCTCAACTTGTACTATTGCATTGTATTTTAATATTGAGAACATACGGTAAGAAATAATGCACGCAGGAAAGACGAACGTTTGTACAAATATTTATGAAAGAAATGGACGAAATATTAAAACATCCATAACTGAGAAAATAAACACCTGAAATTGAAACAAGCAAAGCCACTTTCAAACTAAGGCTATCTCATGAATGTAATGACAATTACCAAAAACATCAGTGAGAACAAGTTTGCAGATAAATATAATTCAATAGACTACAGAAAAAACACTATGAACAGAGAAAAAATAACACAATCTCACGTGAAGTTAATGGTAGAAACACTGCGCTACATTCTACAAATATAAATATGATTGAGATGAGATTAAGAAAACTACGGTACTTGACACCAAGGGGAGAAACAGTAGCGCTTTCTTATGGAACTTAAAAAGCAAATGGGATGGTCTCTGCAAGAAAAGATATTCCAACTTCGGTTAGGTCATAAGGCAGCTTTAGATACTGTGATAATCAAAATTCCATACAAACATAGAGTTCAAAAGCAATTTTTCCAGCTCGTTGGACAGACTCACCTGTTAGAAGAGGTCCCTGAAGAGTCCTGTGAGTCGGAAGCGCACCGCAAGTCTTCAGAATTGAAAGCTTCTTTGGGCGTCAACTTTGCAGTGTCAGGAAGTTTGCAGCTATCCAAACTGTTGCCTTCCTCCCCAGTGCGTGGGGTCGATAACTCTCCTTCGATGTGCAAAGTTGCCTCTTGTGTTTCGTGGGATGACTGCTGATCAGATTTGACGGATGTAGAACGACCCAAGAGACGATGCGATTCTCTGTCTCCGGTGTCCGGCGGTATCTTTCGCGTGCCACCAAACTCGTATTGAGGAATAGTCTTAGAGGTTTCTTTTGACGCTTTGCTCAATATTTTGGAAGGGGAAACTTCTTTTCTCTCGGAACGCTGAGAAAACGAAGTTGTAACTTTCTCCTGCAATTTCGATGCTCCGACAGTGTCGTGCACATCGACAGCAGCGCCGATATTAAGCTTCAGGTTCGGCTTACTCGCTCTTTTGAGGCGCAGAGGGCGCTCTGGCGTGGCGACCTTGTTGTTGCCTGAACGGGTTTGCTCGGACGCATCCGAGGCAGCGAACGCTACTGGAGGTGACTTTTTGTCCTTGGTGGTTTTCTCGAAGATTTTCACGGGTTTTCCAGGGCCTCCATTTTTGGAAAGGTCGGACGTTTTCCGAGAAGTGAGTTTAGCGGAGCCTTTAGCATCACATTCTTTCGATCTTTGCTCTTTCCCTTCGCGCCAAGCGTCCCGAACACCTTCGGCAAATCCCTTCCTAATGACTTTGCCACTGGCGTAAGAAGCCGAGTTTGAAGCCTCTCCAGGCTTTTTAAGATCAGTCTTTCGACCTGGGGATTTGCGTAAAGGAGCTGACGATGCTTGAGAATCTGTTGTTTTTCTAATAGAAGAGCTCGACTGGGAAGACAATGGCACTTTGCACTTCGATGACTGAGAAGTGCCAGCCTGGGAGCTGTGCGACGACGACACAGATGAGGTCAATTTCGACTTGGAGGGACTTGTGGTAACACGTTTCTTGGCGCCCGCAGAGGTGGTGGCTGTGGTGGCGACTGCAGCCTTACTGCCGGCAGATGCTGTAAAGAAATTAGTTCTAAATCATCCCAAGACTCCTTGAAAACTATAAAAATTCACACTCAGGACGCGTTTTTCTCTACATGAGCTGGTCAGAGAGTAGCAACATACGAACCAGATTGTTGAAACTTAATTATTTCGATACACGTATGCGTAGCAAGAAAGGCGGTATGCACGCTCTTTCATTTTTTTATGAAATTAACATTTCAATCACGAACAATTATACATCTGTTGACCCCATAACAACAATGTTTCTGTGTTAGAGACTACATTTAGCTTCGCACGAAACTCCGGCAGCAACCTTATGAAACATACCATAAACTACAAGTGGTTCTCATGGGGTCAATAATGTACGGCCGGCTAGAACGAGGGCATTTGCTTTTGAATTTCAGGTGTATAAGGAAGGGAATGACGAGTTTTCCCTAACATTCGCGTTATATCTACATTCATATACTTTCCAATAAAAATTTACGTTTTATTATTCTGTACACAATATCCATCAAGGACCTACTCTCATAGAAAGCGCACATTTTTAGAATTTCTCCCCATTACGTCCATGACATGGATGTCACTTAGAGAACAAAAATAAGTGGAGCTGCAGGCGTCCGACAAACAGCATTTTGGGAACCTAAACTCCAATTAAAAATTACCAAGTATCATCTTTAATTTTCAATTGCATACAGAACTTCTAGCGATACATAATTAATTAGACAAAAAGCTTAGAAATACACGTTTAAAAGACTTACGACAAATCTTCTACCAAGTACAGAAAAGAGAGGGAAGGGAGGAAGGAGGAAAAGACAATAAAATAAATCGTGAGGTGACGAAGAAAATTAGGAAGTGAAGGGCGGATTCGTTGATACCACCTGCGTGCTATCACTAGAAAATAAAAAGGTAGAAATGATCGGAAACGACTGGCTCTGAAAGGCTTGCTATGCCTACAACCTAGCATGAGCCCACCAAGTCTGGGACCTGCTAAGCTAACCTCGTGGTTGGGTGCTGTTGGATAATAGAAAACGGCTCGCTCAGAATCACTCGGACACAAGATTTAGAGTCTCGACGAGTGCCGCTTGCAACAAATGTTTGGTGGTAACATTCAAGACTAAACACTCTTTAATAAATAATACTCAGAGTCTACTTTGAAGACTCTTTTTAAATTCTAAAATTTTGGACTCAAGTACCCAATATTACTAACGCAAATATTAAGCACAGCAGTATAACAGCTAGTTTGATAAGGAATAAACAATCCCAGCTGGCACCTCACATCTCATAGGTACGACAAGGAACTGATGCACACAATCTTTATTTTGCTGTGGACATGTAAGCTAAATCACTTTGGGGTAGACGCGAACTACACAAATGGGTCCTTACTGATCGGACATGAACTCGGATGAAAAGGTCAAGAAATTTTCAAGTAACATCAGAGTGTAACTGCTACATGTACATAACTGTACATAATGTGACTGAAGGGAAAATGAATCACAAGTAAAATTCTTGGGTTATTAAACTCAGAGGTACAGTTAATAACTTGAAACTTTAGAACGAGTAAGAACTAATTACTTTGAGTCGCTGTCAGAACCCATTTGATGCACAATTGAAAAAATCCCACCAGTTTTACGGAAACTAATTATTTTAGTGCTACAAAGGTCAAGTTAAACGCTGACGACTTACATACTTGTACTTAATGCTCTGCCGATGAATGTTCCTATTTTGATTTCAACGAGTCGAGTTCCATTTTCTCTAGCGCTCATACAGTTATACGAGTCATTATCTAGTGTCCCCTAATTCAACGAACAAAATTTTTTTGCCGTTATCAATGGGCCGAGTAGAACGATTCGAAATCTTACAACGAGCAAGTACATTCCGCACACATAAATTCCCACAAACGCCGCTCCACTCACAGGACGCTGAAGAACGAAGCCGAGTCGCGGGCGAAGTGGGAACGTCTTCTGTAAAGAGAAAGAAATCCTTAACAGTACTGCAATAGGGATCTAATTTTAATATATTATACTAACATAAGGAGAAAATAAAAATATCTAAGATTCAATAAAATAAATAATACTTATAGAACGACATTTTGGCATTAAAATCCCTTCAGCATTGCCCCCATCACTGGTTGAAAATTTATTTTTAGGTTTAGAAAAACAGCGAGTGCTTTATGCAAGTTATTGGATATAATGACTTCGCCAAACCCGTAATTTTTAGGAATAATAATTAGGAATAATTCAGTCTGCGGTTCCAGATGGCGAGAAGGACAATTGCCTCACGCGTCACCCTCTGCATTAGAACGGTTCCAACACGCTGAAATACCATCGAGCGGAACTGAGAGGCACACAATAAGTGACAAAAAAATTACCATGTACAAATTTCTGCGAGTTCAGAACGGGGACTTGGTTCAGCTTGTTTCCACAACGCGCGTCACTGGTCAAAGTATAAATCAAAGGTGGCAACCATTTTTGGAGATAACGAATGCGCAAAATAATGCTCTGTACGAGTGAAAATCCCTAATTATACAATCATACATAATTGGTACGATAGAGAGACAACAAATGAACTATACATTTATATTCGTCACTTGAGTCACTCGTTGACAAGGTGGTATTTCCGATACAAAAGATAATTCTCTCTTAGTCATCCCAGGCCTTGAAAATATATATCATGAAAATGAAGTTTATCCGCGTTCGACGAGCGCATCACGCAATCCAATGAAGTAATCACTATAATGAAGAAAGGTGCAGAGCAAACGAAATGCAAGAAAAAAGTCGAAGGAACAACACTTAAATGGAAAATACTTCCAAGAACAAAACAGGAATTAATATAACCCAACACTGGCTCACCGCCGAGGATATCGAAAATTCCCTTGAGGATTGTGAGCGGACGAAGCGTGAACAAATGTAAGAACAACACGCGATACAAGGCTCTCATTACCACAGAGCAGGGCTAGCCAGGCCTGAGCAGTTTAAAACCTAACCTAACCTAACCTAACCTAACCTAACCTAACCTAACCTAACCTAACCTAACCTAACCACTGCAGTGGTCCGAGCCTATCCGCTGGCTTCAGGAATGAAGCGATCAGTTTCTTCCCGGTTTGTTTGCCCTTGATGAGCGACGTTGGCGCGTGTTTACCTCGCCTCTCACATCTGACATCCGTCTTTGAAAGCATTTCTTCGTCTCGTATCAAGTACTTTTTAGGATAACAGACAGCATCAATACCCGCGCTTCAACAAACAAACATGGCAAGCAACATTGTGGACACAGAACACTGGAGAACAGCTGAAGCGTTCGCATTCTAATCCTACACCGTCATCACATGGTAGTTAAATTTCTATCTTAAGAAAATTCAACACTTAAAGGTAACAACTTATCTCACTGGAACAAAAAACCAGGAACAAATTGAAACGAAATCCAACGATATTTCATTTTCATTTCAGGCAAAAACGTGTAGTGAGTTGTTCAGACCTACTTGAGAGGTGCGATCGAATCACTAAAGGGAAAGTCTTTAGCGTGTGTTAGCAAAAAGCGCTGCGTTCAGGCGTGCTAAATGTAGTGCCTCAAAGGGCGGGGCACGCTGCACGGAGTAGGAGCGAATGACGAATGTAGTACAGACAGTAGAACACAGACATCTGAATTTACACGGGACCATCTACAAATGAAACACGAGATATTCATGGCTTAAGTTCTCTCTAGTATTTAATATTATTCAAAATTCAAAGCGTTTCAATTTTCCCGGTGCATGGAACTCGACTTTAAATGTAACCTTTTGTCCGCAGTGCGCCAAGGAATGAAGTAGTAGGGCAATGAGTGTAGACAGGCGAAAGGGAAGAGATCGTGCAACAGCTCGTCTTTGTGTTCAAGTAAACTGCGCCCAGAGAGAGAGAAAACATGGCTTCTGCCCGAGGCATATCGGAATATCATTCTAAAGAATTACACGCAACTAGTGAAACGTGACTAGGCATCCCTCGCTCCTAGTTCAAGGAAATTTAGTGTCGCGAACTTTCATAGAAATATTTTCCTGTTGCACGAGAGTTTCACAGCAGTCAATTTACGTATCCCTTTTATGATTTTTACTAGTGTGAAATAAAATACTATTCCCGTCAGCGTATTCGAAAACAGCTTTTTATCTTAACACGTTGCTGATCAAAAACAGAAATAAAATAATCCGAGGTGATCAAAAGTGCGCACGAAATCGAGCTGACAATTTGCAATGAATAGAGATGGTAAACAAGAGTTTCTCATAAACAGGAGCAAAAGTTGCAACGCGAACACACAGACACGCGCATCATGACGCGGTCATTTCGTCATATTCGGCCTAGATGCGTGAACGTGAGCGTTAGGACACAACTGAATACTGATGCCGCATGAATGCCCCATTGTTCAGCGAGGGTGCAGAGCTAAAGGTAAAAATTAGGCCGCACCACTCAGTCAGTCATTACTCTGATAATCAAAACCGTAAAAAATAATGGAAAACAAGTTATTGTCGAGCACAAGACCGAGGTACCATTTATGGAGTCGCCGTGTAGAAAGGACGAGCTGAGCTCATCCAAGTAGGTTCATATATGTACCACTTAGATCAAGTACCCATCGATATAAGTGAAGATTTTAGACATGTGGCTCATTGGTTTAATCAAAGTGGCATGAGACACAAAACAAATGCATCAAAAATAGTAGGTAACCACAAAGTACTTTTACGATGTAGAAACGTCTATTGTAAAATTTACTCTAATGATAAGCCTGCATTATTTACCACATGAGGTGGGCCCCTGATAATAAGAGAAGAGTTTCGTCGCGTAAAAAATATTTCCAGTTGACTCGCTGCCGGAGTCTTGCGGCGGTGCTACAGACGGTATGAAGCGGCCATGGAAAGCTCGTTCGTTCACAAGAACTGGGCGCCAGCTCATGCAAGTGAGCGCTTGGTCAAGCGGTTCCGGCTTCATGAACCAAGTCATCACAAAGCGTACCACGTCTCCATATGTAGAACATGTTGCAGCCTTACTCTCAGGGAAGATAAATAACTTACTTGCGTCCATTTGCTTGGTGTAAATTTCATTGTTTTGTCTTCCTTTTCATTTCGAAAGAACAATTTTCGAAAGCGAAAGGGAAACCACTTCCCACCCTTATCAGTAACTACCTCTTAACTAAAGAATAAATTCCCCCGAACAATACACCATCGCTGACGAGTAAGTCGTCTTCATCGACGTTAAAAGGATTTAGTTAGTTAGTTTGCTAAAACAAGAACACTGTCGAAAAAATATATGACACAATTTCAATGATGCGGACAATCGTCGTTAATTAAATTAGAATGTTCCACAAAAAATTGTTAACTTTCGAAAATGTACTAATATAAAAAATTCACAAAAAAGTATATATTGAAGAATGAAAAACAACACTGGAACAATTTGAAATGTCATTTTCTACTTTAGAAAGCAATTTGTAATAGATGCGCATATCGGCACACATTTCAAAAACAAACTAAACGACAAAAAATTTTCACTCGCTTGGTCAGGAAGGTTCTCGCAGCGCCGACCTTCATTGAAAAGAATAAAAGACCGAAAATGTCGGTGCAATTCGTAGGTGCGTGTGCATGCTTAGCCCTTCTCGGCCTGAACTTATTTTTCGCAGTAAACTACATTTTCCCTTCGTTTGACATCATGCGCGTTTGAATCAATGTTCGAGTAAAAAAAAGCATGACTAGGAAATTGTAGCAAGGGCCTTACACACCGCATTCGTTACCAGAGGTTCCAAGGTGAATTCAAACCCGTTAGAGTAATGTTAAATAATGCAGAAGTTAAAATAACTTAAAAGTTAAAGTACCATAAACGTTACAGTAACGTGTGACTAAATAGTCACACCAGGCGATAAAAAGTTACCTCTAATCTAAAAACGCCACTCAATATTAATCATTTGAAATTATTCAGCTTCTCTTAAATGATTACTAGACGGTGCATTTTCACGTTCGCCTGCACGAGTCGCAGGTAATATACGAGGTCGCAGCGGCTCGTTTCGACACTCGACCACGCACACTGGCTTGGTCACACGCATCAGCCAAGGGCTGTAGAGCGGCTTGGCTTTAAGAGACCTCAATTAGAGTTAAAACAAATACAACCGAGCTCGCGGAAACGAAAAATGCACTTAATTAGATGCAGTGGAAGAGTTGCAGGCGGCGGAGTCCACGCACAGCAGGTATTGTGTAGGTCGCTCCGGCCGCTACCGGGCAATGCCTGGGCATGACGTAAGTATATAAATAGAGTCCAGTGAAATTAGGACCGTATGTGCAAACCCCACGCACGCTGTACGCAGCAACCAGATGACATTGAGATCTTTCAGGGCAAAGAAGCGTGAAGTGTGTGAGAGTAAAGACAGCTCAAATAGATGCGCCTTTAGAATACGAAAATCTGAAATAATGAAGACCATCTCATAAGCTAAATGACAAACACTAGCAACGTAAATCGGATGAATCACATCCTTGGTATGATGCATTAATGTGTTACTTTGTTCTCGAGCAAGATTCTTAATTGGTGTTATCATTCATCATTTGAGACAAATGATGAGTAGAAAATGACTTAGCCCGGTCATGAACTAGCCTCAGAACAGACAACAGACCACAGCGTGACAAGAGGTCCCTAAATGGTCGTTGCAGGAAATTTATTTAAAATATTCAACATGTGGACTAAAGGAAAGAAAGATTAAGATGAATTATGTCTCATATCATAGGAGAAATTGACACCGCAGAGTGGCCATAAGTAAGAAATTGAACTGCTCCCACTCAAACGCAGCCTTCCATTCGAAACACTAGCAGCGTAACTAGCGTTCGTAAAATCAAGTTTAACTCGAACACTCAAAAGGTGGAACAAGTAGAAAGTCACAAGCCCACTGAATACAACTTCCTATGCAAGTAATATAGCTCATATTTGATGAAACTCAAGTGCATATTTATAGACCCAAATCAAAGATGACACTTCATACAACTTTATAGATCACTTTATCTAAACTCTACAAATCGGAAGAGTTCAAAATTTCAAAGCAACAAAATAGAAAGCCCATGAGTCCTCTTTTTTCAACATTAATAAGCACTTCCAGAAATTTGCTGAGCTAAACAAGGCTGAGCATCACAGGACAAAAAAAAACTGCGGGTTGCAGGTCTCGGCATACCGAGAATAAAAGATGTCGTATATACGTAAAATGATTTAAGTAATTTTTAAGGTAATTCAATCATGCTAGCTCATATTCACGGTAGTAATGAACGCACTGATTTTGACACGATAAGATGAAAGTCACAGATTCGTTTTAGTTCGAACTTGACTTCTCGTTGACGCTCTCCATAAAATGTTGGAATAACATTAGACGACCAAATGCACTCGACACATGAGACAGGATTGTTCCCAGACTACGTCGCATCACCCCTATCGCAAGAAAAAACATTGAAGAGTAAATTTGGGAATTATAACCTTTATTTATTAAGTTTTTATGTTTCATATCATACACGCACCAAAATTTTACAAATATTAAGGAAGCACTTTTACAACAGTGGGGCTTTATTTGAACTGTAGACTTCATGGTGCCATACTTAGTATTAGAAGCCGATGATGAAAAAGCTAAAAAGCCGCTAATCAAATAATCATCCGCCAATATCAAAATATTGAATAACCACAAGCACAATTAAAAGGAAGGAGCAGATGCACCCTACATTTACTACTGTCAACAATTAAGGACATTAGAAATAGTACAGTTTAGTCAAATTCTTTTTATTTCATTCAGCACTGATTTTAATATGTGCGTAAGTGCACAAAATGTGAGCCACTGCTTTCGGAATACTACGTCTATTTAAAAAAAACAAGTTCGTCCTTTTAGGGGAAAAGAATACAAGGAAACGATATTTGAGAACGACAGCAACCCCGTCTAACTTTTCCCCGCCCCATCGATACATACATAAAATAATTAAAAATACTCGGGAGTCAAACACTACAGCTAATTCTAGATGCCCCGGCTGAAACGTTCGACTGGGAACTAGCCCCAGAAAGTAGGCGCGTTACAGAGGTGTCGAGTACCGGAGAGCTCCTGTAGAGGAGTAGCGAGGAGAACAGACGCGCACTGCAGTCTGTCAAGTGGACGGCTGCTCGAGCGTTCTCTTCCTGGCAGCAGACGTCAAGTGCAGATGTTCTCGACGGCGGCAGGGCGCGAGGGGAACCGCAAGGTCAAGATATAATATATATTACTGCATGATAACTTCAGGTTATGAAATTATATCCACCATGTAATTGGGATGCTAATGAGGAAGATTAGAGAGAGGACACACGCCTGGTCGTACGTGGCTTGAATTGTACAGTATCTGCAATTACATCATTGAAAATCGTCTAAAATGAATACCTACATTGAAATATGTTTTACATTGAGTGAAAAACTGAAAATGTTACTAAACACAGTGTTACCCAGAAATTTCATTCAATTCATCACGCCTTTAACACTTCAAAGTGTTCCATAAAGAGAGCTGAACTCGAGTCCAGTGACACCACTTTTGAAGTATGAAGAAAAACTATTATAGTGTTAGCTGTCTCTCTTCACTCGGATTAGTTTTTCGTTTTTTTTCAGAAGATCTGTAGAAGGTGCGTCAACTAGACAGCCTGTGTCATGACAGCCCACTCCAATCGCGAAACGATCTATAAAAATTCGGCACGGCACTCTATACGGAACACTTCTTACAACGGCAATAATTTGTCAGATATTCAGCATGGTGGCGAAGTGATCCTAATCAAAACTGTGCTAGATTAGTTTGTAATACTTTAGTGATGCGAGTAAAACTTTCTCAGTTGCGAGACAGCTGGTCAGTTACGGCACGAGGTAATTGCCAAGTTTTGTGTCTCTGATAAGGCGGAAATGTTGAACGCCAAAGCAGAAGTCGACCAAAACTTGTTAGCCCTGGATACGAGTGCTAATAGAAGTCACGACAGCCACAACTAAAATCCTACAATGAAAGCAATAGGAAACATTACAACGATTCTTTTGAAGATTTTCTAGGTGGATTCAATTTTATAAAGTTCGAAGCAATGTAGAAAGTAGAGGAAGTAGTAAGAGAGGATGAACAGTAGCAAAATAAGGAATTTCATCATTTGCATTCATGATAAGCATTTGTCATATTTGATGCAACACGTGCATATTAGCATGCTGCCAAGTGAATCATTTCATCCCTAAAGACTTTCAAACAATTTAAGAACTACTTTTGACATAGGACACCAGAAAATCGACTCGAGACCAACACATACCAAACTCATACCTACGTACGACATCCAAACTCGACCACACGCGGACCAGCGATGAGTATTTTAAAATAATATTTACATCGCATAAACGGAACGCCTGATTTCACACGACTTCACGCACAGCTGTACACTTTCCCTCAATGTCACCGGAGCAGGGAAGAATGCCGGGAAATATTACAGCGACAAAGGATGAGACGCAGCCAAACAAAGCGAAGAAAATTAGCATCGTGAAGCATGAGAACAGGCAGAAATAAAATTGAATTTACTAAATGAGAAGCGACAGCTCTCATGACTGAATATGAGCATAAACTTTCATGAACAAGAGTAGTGAAGACCTACAATTCAAAAGGACAAATGCAATTCTTCTAAAAAACACAGTTTAATTTTGCTATTTACTACAAGTACGATAAACCTTAGAGAATTAGTTGATGGATAGTTTCAAAACGTTTTTCTAGCAGCTAATATCAATATTTCTAAAAATTTCATATCGTTCCTCAGAAGAGATTTTGCAACACCAGATTTTATTGGCTAACTGTATGACACCATCGAATCAATTGCTGAGGTTAATTTATTCGATCACGATTAAACACAAACCCAGGAATTTCAAGTATTTTCCTTTTAAAAATCTTAAACCCGTCCAACATACACTATATTCACACTCTTCGATCTATTTTAGGAACCACTTTCAAATATAACTCGTATTAACGCATCAGATTAATAAGTTAGCATTAAGGAATGATAGGCAAAATGAAAACAAACGGCCACTATTAAAAAACGACTATTTAACCTTAACGCAGATATGGACGTTTTACCTTGAAAACAACACGTTACTATCTTGTAGAAATCAAACGCTAATTGAATATCCCACGTGCGCAGGTAGGCGAGTACCTGAAGTTAGTGAGAGCATAAAACCTCCCAAGTTCCTCAGCCTGCATTCACACCACTGAATTTGTCAACAGTTGTTGTCAAACTCCAATTTCTGGGTCCGTTCAGTTCCCGAGAAGAGCTCTCCTGGCGCTGAGTGCTCTCGGAGTCAGTGCGACACAATCTTTGGTGAAGTCAAATCTCACGAGTGTAGCGTTTCTTCCTGACGGAATACAACAGTGCGATGATTTTTCTCTCTCGAGGTAATACGAAAACTAGAAAATTCCTTTGAAGAAAATAAACTTCGCGTTCGAATCAAGTCCGAAAGAAAGACAGTCACGTTGATACAAAAAAAACTTTCTCTCTTGTTTACAAGAACAAAGTAATGAGCGGGGAAGGTCACCCAGGCAAAACGTGGCTGCAAGGACATGCAAGCCTCGACAGCATTACTGGAAACGTGGAAACGTTAATTGCGTCATCAGAAAAATACTCGGAAACATCGTTGCACAGAAAGGAGCTCAAAAACACCTCTGGAGAAATGGAATGGCTTAAAATAGAACTGGAAAATTTTTGAAATACAGCTCAAATAAACAGGAAGGGAAAATGAGCTAAAAAATTAATGAAAAAAGGCAAAAACTTGTAGTGCAAAAGAAACCAAAAGAAAAAGGATGAAAAAACTAAATAAGCAAAAACATGAAAAAAAGGCACAGAAAAAAGCTTAAAGGCAATTTAACAGAAAAATTGAAAATTACTGAAAACAAAAAATAGTGTGGGAATGCATTTTTGCAAAAAAAAATATGACAAAATGGAGCATGTAAGGTACAAAAAGCAGAAGGAGGAAGAAAAGGTTTGAAGGTTTCAATTCACTAAGCTGACAAAAAATATGTTAAACCGCAAAATAAAAAAGATAAAAATTTATATGCAATGAAACATTTAAAAAAACACAACCAAGGCTGAACTGTACAAATGCGATGAGGAATATTTTTCAGAGAAGGTACCACAAAAAACGCAAACGCTCCCGCCACCACGGTACTGTCCATGTGTCTTCACTCCGGCACACACGCTGCAAGACAACCCCAGCACCACAACAATCACGATACTGTGACACATTGGGCACCACAACAATTTTGACACCGTGACACATCCGACACCACAACAATCTCGACACTGACACATTCGGCACCACAACAATCTCGACACTGTGACACATCCGACACCACAACAATCACGATACTGTGACACATCCGACACCACAACAATCTCGACACTGTGACACACCGGGCACCACAACAATCACGACACTCTGACACACCCGGCACCACAACCATTCTGGCACCGCGGCCCATGTGGTACCACAACCATTCTGGCACCGTGGCCTGTACGGCACCACAACCACTCTGGCACCCGCGGCCCATACGGCACCACAACCACTCATTTTATTCACTGATTTTCACTGCTAAAACAACTTCATTAAGAACGCATCCCTTTAATATTAAAAAAATTAAGAAGTAATCTGTTTTCAATATAAAATAAGTCGAACGCAGGGAAATTTCCAGATTTATAAAAGGAATTACTAAAGAAAAACCACGAAGAGAAACAAACTCAACAGGTAAGAACTTCGAAAAAAAGTTCCAACAAAAACGAAATATATCCCTAACTCATGTAATATTTGTAATAAAGCAAAGCTAC
The DNA here is from genome assembly GCA_014899125.1 of Orchestia grillus. Classification (NCBI taxonomy): domain Eukaryota; kingdom Metazoa; phylum Arthropoda; class Malacostraca; order Amphipoda; family Talitridae; genus Orchestia; species Orchestia grillus. Next base: position 18,554 of record VOMN01019674.1, read on the forward strand.
AAGGCAACTAGCATCAACAGTTAAATTCTAATATCTAATAAGAAGCACAGAAAATTTCTACATATTAAGAGCCAATAAAATCAACCACAATATCCTCCGAATCAATGTCTAAAAATACACAAAGAGAGAAAGTGCAATTATCGATGAGCGACAACCTTCTTCTCGTGGAGAGAAATCCACCTACACCCAATGAAGACCAACTGTGATAATCAATGCGGAAAAAACGAATGAATTAACTAAAACGTAACATCAAGATGACTTGAAAGACGACATGCACGAGGAGCGCAGCACGACACGAGTGGTGCACAGGAGAGCTTCAGCAGGGAGCCAAGACCTAGCGAGGGGGGCAGGAGCTGGCGACCGCAGGCAGCCGGACTATCAGAGAGCACCAAAATTAGCAGCTCGCACCACCTCACGTCTGGGCAGCTCTCGCTCCGACTCAAACCGACGGCTGACCTTAACACGTTCCCGGCGACGATGGCATTTTTAAACACGTAAAATGATCCACCGGTGGGTCACGAATTGTGTTTAGCAAGCTAACTCCCATA
>VOMN01019677.1:0-17094 GCA_014899125.1 Orchestia grillus
TCGATTGATTCATGCAATCTATAAATCTAAATGAGAATAGCTTTAAAGGAAGTGAATAGCCTTCCCAAATGGAATTTGATGATTTACCAGGGATAATATTCCGCTGAGCTGCACCTGGCCTAATACCAGGAACCTTGTAGAGTTTTCAACATCGAAAAATAAAGAGCATGAGAGTCCTCGAAAGGAGAACTCAGATCTCCCTTACAGGAGAGGGGTTACCTATCTCTTGCAGGGAAAAAGACATGTGTGATATTTTGCACTCTGACCGTATTCTAGCTTGACGTCCATGCAATGCACAATAGAATGATATCGCTTCAATTTGGTGACAAGACTACGTCGAACGTAACAATCGCTTTAACAAGTGGGTCCAATTTCAGCTTTCACGCAGTCGAAGCAAATATCGGTGAATCGTGAGCTGGAAGATATATATATAGGGCCAGAACATGACCGAATGTAAATCTGACGCTAAGGAAAGTTCTCTGTGTCGTGGTGGAAAACAGCTGAGAAAATTATTTGAACAAGATATACCGGTAATTTCAAACCGCTTTCACTAATTCTCAAGCTCAAAAAATATAGTGTTTTTTCTTTCAATGTAAATTTGAACGTAAGCTTAGAAATGTAGATGCTAGGATTAATTATTGAATTTTTTACAATATTTTTATTAAGAGTTGTGTTTAATCGGAGAAAGGTACGAGCTAAGTAATATGATAGTATGCTATACGGATACATAAATGCATTATTCCAAATGTTAAATGTACCACAGTGTCCCGACTTGATATCGGCTTCTTTTTGATTAAAATAATAAAAAAATAACATTGAAACTTATTTCAGTTCGGTTATTAAAGTTTTCAAAATTTAAATTTAACGTTAAAAATATGAGTAATTCTAAACACGCTGTTCAGCGGCAGAAGAGGATGTGCGGACGTTGTGACAGCACATCCCGTTTACATTTATACAAAATTCGAGCCTCATCAAAGGCCCCTCAATCACACTAGTTTGTATTCGGAGAACTACGATTATGGGAGAGTTCATTTCCAATGTCAATAGAATTTCAATTAACACGAAAGAAATCCATCAGTCCAAGTTGATCAAGAAATCGTGAAGGGCTTTATAAATTCACTCTCTAACATTTGGACGTAAAAATCCCTAAATCTTTTCACAAGAGATGGTTTCAGCAATTGCTCATAGCAAAGAACTAATTAAATTCAGTGAACAGTTATCACGTAACATCCATATCGAGAGAGTGTCCAAACAAAGATACCGTAATCGGTTTTCAGAACGTGATAGGGTTATGAAAAACGACACGGCTATTTGCTTCTCTATAGGAAACATATTGAGGTCTCTATATAACACCGAATAACCGTTTCATCGTATCTCCTAAGAAAACACGTGAGGAAAAAACAGAACTTCAAAACTTCTGAGAAAATATTGTATTTCCTTCTCGTGAGCGAGAAATTTAAAGAAAAGGTTACACTAAAGTAAGCAGCTCAAAAACTCACATCTTCAGTGAATGCAAAAATTTGAACCATTTTTTCAACTCCTAGCCTGAGTTTTTATTTGTAGAATTATTTCAGACTATGAACAGAAGTAACCTCAGAATACCAGTCAATAAAACGTCAGAGAACTTCCTTTAAAAATTGTCCCAATTTTTTATGAATATCGGGATACTTTGTTGATGCAAAAACATTATTAAAGTCGCAAAGATGTAAACATTGTGGTGTTGCCTTGGTGCAAACATTGTGATGTCACCTTGATACAAGCGTTATAGTACGACCAAATTGAAAATAAAATGATGTAATCTATCTGCAAACATTGTAATGCAGCCTAGATGCAAACACTGTAATGCAGCCTAGATGCAAACATTGTGGTGCAAACATTAAGCTTCCCCCCAGACGACACCGACAAGCGGCAAGGACTTCCTTATCTCTAAGCATCACCAGAAACTCGTCTGGTTCTCACGATGCAGCTCTTGTCTTTCAGAAGATAAGCAGAAATTCAGACAAATCAGTCCCCCCTTCAAATCAAGACGATGATCTGTGACGATATTCCTACGGGGTGAAGTGGAAATAGCATTCGTCTTTATTTTCTAATTATTTTATTATTTGCTGCTGTAGCGGACACTGATTGCCCTCGGAAGTCTAGGCGTTTACCCTAGAAGCCTAGTACCTGGCCCTAAAAGTCTAGTAGCTGGCTCTAGAAGCCTAGTAGCTGGCCCTGGAAGCCTAGTAACTGGTCCTAGAAGCCTAATATCTGGCCCTCGAAGCCTAGAAGCTGGCCATAGAAGCCTAGTAAATGGCCCCAGAAACTTAATAGCTTGATTTACAGGCCAAGTAGGCTGCTCTTGGATTTTAATATCTCGATTGATAAAACTTGTAGCTTGTGCTAGAAGCCTAGTACCTTGTGCTAGAAGCCTAGTAACTTGTGCTAGAAGCCTAGTAGCTTTTACTGGAAGCCAAGTAGCTTTTGCTAGAAGCCTAGTAGATTGTGCTAGAAGCCTAGCAGCTTGTGCTAGAAGCCTAGTACCTTGCGCTAAAAGCCTACTATGTGCAAATTTTTAGTCAATTCTGAAAACTAGTAAAGAAACTAACGCAAAGCCATGGTTTACGGACCGTACCGCGCTTTGGTGCCTTCCAAGTTTTCAGTTCAAATGAATCGTCGAAGTGCCTTAATGACCAAGAAAAAACGGAGATTGGGCTTAGGTTAGCTGATGGTGAATGTGTGAGAGACATAGCTGCTATTTTTGGCCGTGATGTCCGTATTGTGAAGAAATATCTAAGCAATCATGAAGCCAAATCTGAAATGAAAAGCAGGGGAAAATGTAAGATCTTGGCGGGATGTGATTCATCAAGAGTTAAACGACGTACACACGAGCCTTCACTCAAGAAGTAAGAATGTCTTTAAGAATGTTTGTCTTGGTCATGCATTGAAAAGAACTCGATTTCGAGTGCAAAGACATATGGCAAGACAAGTTATGCCCGATATTAGCCCCTTTCTGAAGCAGATGCAGAAGGATTCTCGATTTGAATACACAAAAACATACATGAAATTGAATTTTAAATACGTTCTCTTCACTGATGAGATGCGTGCTACCTTCGACGGACCTTGCAGGTGGAGCAAAGTTTCGGTTCCAGATGGGGCTTCCCGCCCCCAACGTCTTCGTCGTCATCAAATGTGAGGAGGCATTATGGATTGGGCAGGAACTGTTCAAAATGAGTTAGTGGGTTCTTTTAGAATCCCTGAAGGTGTAAAACTGACCCCAGCTGCCCATGTCCTGAATCAGTTGGTTGTTCTGCTGTTCCGAAGAAGGTCCCCTGCCAGTAAAAACAAGCGTGGTTTATGCATAGCAATGCGTCGTCACAAGCTGTAGAGGCTACAGTAGAATATTTAAATACCCTTGGGTCCATAGATGACCGACTGATAAAATGGCCTGCGCGTTCTCCTGACCTGAACACTATTGAGAACCTGTGGTCTCTGCTTAAGCAACGCGTTTACTAAGTCGAGACGTCAATTTTTCACCAACGTTATCATCTGTAAAGTTGAAACTCGTGCTGAAAATTGTGCTGCAAATGGAACTGAAAGTTTGACGAAATCTTCGGACAGACGTCTTCTGGCTGTTGTTGAACCTTGAGGAGAATAGATTAATTATGAATACATTTTCCGTAAACTGTGTTAAATAATATTGATACCAAAATGTTTGTAATGTTCATACCTTATTTCAGCATCCTTACTACGTCTTAGAATATTGAAAATCCAGTATTTTATAGACTTTACATGACGGTGAACAAAATTATGGTACAGTGAAAATAAACTAAATTAAATACTCGTAAATTTAACAGATTTCATTAATATCCGGCTGCCGATGTGAAACTCTGAAATAACAATTAAAACCTCATATGTAAGCAACTCCCAAATTTGGTAATGACTCTTAAATTTTTGAGTTAATGGTAAGGAAAAAACTATCTTGAACAAAGCTCATCATGGCGTGTAATTGCCAAGATTTTATGTCATTTTTTATATGATTTTTAAGCTTCATTTTTGAACGGCTGTTATTTTTTAATTAACTTTGATAATTTGGGTGCGTCGCGGCCGGAAATTTCTTAGGCTTTACTCTATGAGGAGCCCCTTTTACCATTAATCGAAATATGTTTTTTACTTCTTTTATGAGGTATTTTCTTTTCGAGACTAAATTATTTCTAAAATCTTTCATGAAACTAATTCTGACGAGCTTACATGCGCCAGTTTTTGCCAAAAAAAAAAATTTATGTTGCAGGAGCAATAAAATTCCAAAACAAGGATTTGCCGTGATGACTTGTACCAATTTACCCTATGATTAGGATTTTTTATTTCAAGCAAAAATCATGTGTAAAAAACATGGGAAAAAACTGCACATATCCGACCAGCATTAGCGGACATCAACGAGGTAGAAATGATCTCATAATGTTGGACCTATAGACAACATCACACATTGTCATATAAAACCTGACGCTCTTTGATAAAGAGATCTAACTAAAGCTGATAAAACGATCTAAGAAAAGAAGTCTCACTTTAATTTTTGAAATCGTAGTCTGAGCTAATTTAAGTTGGTCATATTCCGGTACCCCAATTGTTCCGGAGTCCGTTAGAACGAGGTCCGTTGATACGAGTGTTAACGGTATCGTGCTGCATCAGCGACGAATAAACTGTGATATGGTACAGGTGCTTTTGTTCTCAAAATAAACCTTTCAGAATTAAGTTGAGATTCTTCAATTTAGGCTGATTCTCTTCAATGAAATCTAGTGATTAAAAATGGACAAATTTCATTCGTTGAAACTTGTTCTCATAATTACATAGCTTCGACTAAAAATCGATGAAATTCGGTACATTTAAAAACCAATCAATCTCCGGTCATTAATCGAGCATTACTCAATTAATTCTATGCAAGTAAATACCGTAGGCACTAAGCGAGTTGAAAGCTGCATATTTGACTTATTTTTGCATTTCGTAAAATGAACAGTTCAGAACTAGGATGAAATGTTTAATTTCGTGCAGGTTCTCTTCAATGAAACCAAACGATGAAACTCGAATGTAAATCGAGATTTGTCTAAGAAATTCGTTTATAGCTACCTGTCTATTCGTCTAGACTGATTTCATGGGAACGCAATCACATGTTTGATAAAGCACGATAATCGCACTTATTTGGTACTGAAAATGTTACCGTTACTATTACGTTGTAGATCTTGTTGTAATGTCAGATCTTTTCTAAGTCACACATGCCGAACTCACTTCTCGGTGAAACTCTTACCTTTTTCAGTCTTTGAAGTTAGTGCGGGTCAATGAATATCTGAATAAGAAACATGAATGGGTTAACTGTAGCAGAGACCTGATGTTCGTTACCAAATGTTGGAGACTTAATTTTCAGTTAATTGAACTTGAAAGAACTGAAAGTTAATTAAAAGTTTAATTAAGTTAATTTTAGAGATACGAAAATCTGAAAAATAACAATGCCTAACTTGGAAAAAATCGTTACCATTCGACATAAAAGGGTTAAACTGAATTAGCCCACAAAACCTGACCAGATCGGCAAAAACGAGCATCATCATTGGGTTCAGCGGTTGAAATTAGTCGTAAATATAAACGAAAAAACCTCGACGAAATGCCGAAGAAAAAAAATCGCTTCGTCTGAAATCTGTCCCATTCAAAGTGTGGAACCCGTCGGATTTCCAATTAGTAAGAGTGCAACCCTAAAAATAAGAGAGGACGTCCCGTTTAGACTTCTATGCATGGTTGTGATTCCGAATTCACTGGCCTATCGTTAAACCTGAAGTGATTAACACGTTAGCTAAATATGAACTAAAAACATCGAGTAATCTTCTGTACGTACCTATAAATACAAGTATAAAATTACAGTTGAAAAACAGGAAACAAAATGATAAAGAAGAGTAGACCTTCTTTTGATTTATAGAAAGTTAAACATTGGAAATTAGAATTTGAGTTGTGGTGCCTCAAAAATTTAAGGGATTTCTAATCTCCACTGATTACAAAGAATAAATTAAAGGTGCCATGCAAGTTTCACAAATGTACTGAACAAACTTGCGTCGTTGGAAAGAGGCAGAAGATTATCTGTTTCGATGGGTTACTCATATTTTGATAAAATACATTTTCAATTAATAAGAATACAGTCCTGAAATAAAATAAGCGAATCGTTTTGAGACTATAAACTTTGACTTCTGATATGGTAGCTGCTCGCTCACTGCGATGAGACAGTTGTAGTTAAAAATTAAATTATTATACAAATACATTGAATATTTTGCTATACACGGTAAAATTGAAAGTTCTACGTGAAAGAAAAACTGTAAACTGAGATATTAGAGTTGAACATTCGACTAAATACCTGTATTGAATAAATTAGTGGTGTCTTAAAGTAGAGTTATAGCAAATTAAAATAACCGTTTAACATCTCATAATTCTTATGAAATATTTGCTAAGCGTTGTTACAGTTTATTACTGATATTATTACAGCACGTAACAGAAAAAAATTGAAACGCAAATGGTTGTGGTTGTGAATGTAAAATAACAATTTTTAATGACTCGCCAATGCAATTAAGTTTCTCAACCCGACAGTTGCAATGGCGACGGTGTTATGAAGCTTTAGCACGAGGTATTTTTTCAACATAACATCACCCACGTACAATTCAATCGTTTATTGTGCTCCTAATCGAACCATTGATCAGCCACAAACGATTCTGCGCATCGTACGCTCGATAAAACGACGTCTTCGACTGGAAATAAGAACGGCCTCAAATACAGCAGGATTGAAAGGGAAACAGCGCGCCACTGAGTTTCATTTCAAAAGAAGACTTCGGCGCAGGATTTAGGAAAGTCTTTCAATGATGGAAAGTCGTTCATTTGATGGCAGCGCTAAACGGAGCTCTTTGGCCTCGTAAAAGTGAAGCCTGACGGATTTCTGGTTGCTGCCCGCAGCTTGCAGCCGCTTAATTAAAATCGCAACTGAACCCTCAACCAACATTTCGCTAGGGTTCAACTTTCTCCATGAGTGCGACTGGCTCGAGGAGAACTGTGGCTCCAACCGAAATGACTAACCAGCCCTGCAATTAGTCAAGTTTTCTCCTTGAAATGGTAGTCTTTTGATCATGTATTTAGGTTTTAAATTGTGATTCGTTTTTTCCAGTATATTTATTTAGCGAAAATTCAATGTGCACTTCTACTAAAATAACTTTGTCATGATAAGTTATTATGAATGAAAAAAAATCTCAAAAAAGAGGAGAAGCAGTGTACAGACAGACGTCTTAATCAGTTATTTGACACATATCATAATTTAATTAGTATTATAATAATTAGTTCTCAAACGTGGTATGAATAAGGTGAACTTCAATTCAAAAATAGGCATTTAGTTTCATACGGACACAAATTAGAAGGAAAATTACAAGTAACTATTCAGTAAGAATATTTAAAGTGGAACTTATTATATATGCGATGAAAAGAACTGTAAAATTAAAATTGTCATAGAATGGGGAGAAATACAGAAGCTTACTTATTGCATGGTGTCCAATTTTCCGAACGTTTCACGAATGTTGGAAGCGAGAGGCGATGGCAGGACATGTTTCATTGCTTACACAGGGTCTCTACAATTTCTACTGGAATATCTGAGTCATGAAATGCATAAGAACATATGACAAATGAATCATTTAGTTTAATTTCTAAGCACCCGATGGCCTCCTGCCCTGTTACCATTTATTTCGGTCTCTCGGCGAAAAAAAAATTCAAGCTTTATCCCAGACAGAAGTGGCCGACTAACAACTGATTAATCATAAATTTAAAAAATTTAAAAAATGTATTCAGAGATGAACTATATAAATGGATTAATGTGTTCATCAACTGTAGAAAATGCCAGAACTCTTTGAGCATGATATTCCTCGGCACCAGAATTAAACCAGCTAGCGTAAATGAAAACATGTTGTTCTCATAGTTTATATTCAGCTCTATCTACATTTAGTAGATAGAGCTGTATAATACGTTGTAAAAATCATTCCTTTAGCAGTCTTTAGTACACTGATTTGAAATTGTTTATCTTGTTTCTTAAATCTTATGTTAGAGGGACCCGAAGCTTTAGCTCAAAACATCCCATGTTGCAACATTAGCGTGTACATGGTGTTAAAAACGATAAGTATAAACTTCAACTGGAGACAGGGACGCGCAAATTGAATATTTTCTTCGCGAATACCAAATATTTCAAAACTCCGTTTCTTTCAAAGCTCTGAGGCTTAAAATTTAATCTTGGTACTTAGAAAAAATATTGCATTGTTTCTAAAATGTAAATTTAGAATTTATCGATAACTTTGAATCTTGCAACACTCGATTGATAGGTGTCTACCGAAATGGTTTACCGATGACTCGGTGTTCGCCGAGCCCGAGATGAATCTTGTCGTAAGGATAGCGTCGCATTATTTTAACGTTGTAGAAAAATGAAAACTTTTCCACCGCGTCCAGCAATCCAGCAGAGCCAGGCACCAGACCTGCATTGGCGTAGGGGCAAACACTTCGGACAGTTATTGCAAAGTTTGCTTGATAAAATATCTGTTTCTCTGATATTCATTTCATTTACCTTTATTACATTCCTCCGAAATGGCAATGTTGTTAACCCATTAACAGATAATGTCCAATATTTCGGATGCTCGACATTTATAATACTGAATAAGAACGATGGTTACAGAAGGAAATGACAGTAGATGGTTTGTAGATTATTCAGTGCCTCTATATTTTTTATAATTAAATAACGTACGCATGAAGCGTAAAAGTAACTCAAAACTATTTTTTTCTACTTAGATTTTTAATACCTCAGGACTGCTAGCCATACCGGTCAAGAATCGCACTTATATCAGTAACTGGGCAACATTTTTCGTTCTACTGTTGTACATGATGCAAATGAACTTTTAGCGTCTAGTTTCCACGAAAATTGGTAAAATCAATTGAAAAATAAACTTTATTCATAAATGGGTTTACTGGGCATCAAGGTTAATTTTCAAACCTCAGTGCCTTGAAAATTAAGGAGCTTTGAAATGTTTGATATTTTAGAGAAAATGTTTGTTTATCATGTTTCCGCTTATTTTTAGAGTTTGTACCTCTCGTTTTTAACACCCTGTACATCGGTAAGCGAACTCAACATGCTGGTTGCCACATGGAGCACATGTGCGTCATGTGGCATTTTGTCACTTTGAGCTGGACTAATATTCAGCTATGTTTGATTGTTATCATTAGCTATTGTCTGAGACGCACATGTGTGTTTCCGTTAATTATATTCAGGACTACAAATGCTTCCACTTCATGGAACGATTATTGCGATGACAAAAATTACAGTTGAAAATATGTTTATTAATACAAACAATTCTGATGGCACGGAACAACACAACTGGCTTTCCAGGGGGCAGCGACGGCGTTAATTAATTGCTGGTGCTCCAAGAGGCACTGGCTGGAGATTGAGCAAAGTGAGATCAAAAGTTTGACACCACGCGGCATGAACAAAGGAAAATTAATTTCAAAGGTGAACTTTAATCGCTTGAACCAGAAAAAATAAAACTTGCATCAATCCGCACAAATGAGCATTGAACTGCACAAACTTGCATCGATCTACATGAACTTGCATCGATCTGCACAAACTTGCATCGATTTGCACGAGCTTGCATCATTCTGTACAAATTCAATCACACGTTAATTGAATTACAGGTATCTTTGCTATAAGAAAAAAGAAGAAAAAACGCTGCTGCAGTCAGAGACCAAGATATTTTATTTCTGCAGGTGTTCTGATAGGCTGCTCACCTTAGATCAAATATTTTACTGAAACAGCATTTTTTTCTGGATATATCATAAAATGCTAATTTCGGCGGTTCATTTTCCCCCATTCAAGCCTGAGACAATGGAACCTGATACTTCACGCTTCAAAATGCTCTTTTTAATAGCAAATAATACTAGGATGTTGCACTCTCTACCGCTCGAATGAAACAAGTCAGAAATATTATAGTTTGTTTCCTCGTATTGACAAAAATTTCTCAGTTCCATTTTTCTATTTGATATCAAATAACACAACCGAATGAAATTAAAGTGGAGTCCCGTGAAGATTAATCCGAGCAAAGCAAAATTCATTTAGCATCAAATAAAAAAATTCCACAGAGTTTCCATCGAAACTCGTCTTCATTTCAGTAATTTTGCTTCTAGATTTGCCGTACAATTCTCGTGAAAATACTGACTGAACCTTTTGGTACCGCGATACGATGCCTGTTGGGCGTTACTCCTGCGGCATTTGTAGTCTTACGAATGTTCATATCTGGAGTTTTGAAGCGAAGGTTTAGAAAATATCCCCCGTAACTTCATAGTTCTTTCAGTTTTTCCGTGCATTGATAAAAGGGTCTCCTTTGCCAGCTGGTGAAAGTAGCCTAAAATCATGGTGCTGCATCCAACATACATCATCGTTGTTACGAAACTGTTCTTGTTTAACTATTCTTTTAATTTGTTTGCTCTTTTCTATTATTTTGCGGTTAAAAAAGTGTGAATTCATTCAGCATCTGTGTTATGTAATCGCAAAAGTTTATTGAAATAATTGTCTTTCTACAGCATTTTAGTCGCAACATTGGAGCTAACTGCGATGAGTTTCTATCAGAGTCGAGAGAAGAGACTTGTTCGCTCACATCTTTCGGAGTCTGTTGTGTACGCACAGGAATCTGTGCATCACTGGAGAAAACGATAATAACTTTTTTACGAAACCAACGTAAAGAAGGCAAAATTCAGACCTTTACGTCGAAGTACAATCGTCATGGGCCTAGAGTGCTAGATCGCTTCCAACAAATAAACGCTCTATCTTTTTCCTGACTTCTTATAACACACTTTATTTCCTTCTTATGTTACCTATATTTTGTGTGTTATATCATGCTCGCTCTACCTGATACGGTTGTTGGCTGGAACTGATCCAGCGCTTTATGCGCCAGATGACTGTAGAGCGGTTGTTGGCTGGAGCCGCTCTAACGCTCAATCGTTACGCGACTATACATTTGTTGCCTCAAAACATTTCGATTGTTTTTCCTGATGCAAGTAGCACTCTTATGAGTACTAATACGACAGCTGAAAACTCGACTGTGTCTTCCAATCAACGCAAACTCAGAAATAAAATTCAAAATGTTTTAACTGCATTCAGGTGCAGAGTATCGGAGCTGCTATCTTCATATAAAAACGCCGAGTTTTATAGGCTTCACTACAAAAAATTCAAACCTGGCGAACAGTTAACGAAATAGAGATATCAAGAGATAGAGGCTACTTGCAATATGTACGTAGTCTCTATAGCTGTGTAATTAGGGGTGGTTTGAAAAGATAAATAACTCTTTTTTCAATATGCCAAGCTACCTCGTATCTGAAGGCACCAGGTGCACATTTCCTTTAATACGCGCATTCCTGCTAGTGAGATGAACCTTGCCTTTTCATTTACTTATTAATATTCATCGAAATATCCTGTTAGTCTGTAGCGCGCCGTCATGGTTGCAGAGCTACCTCGGGTTCGCTGCATCGGCAATGACTTCTGGCCCATCACGCAAGCAGTGATCGTGATCATTAAGTAAATTTATACGCTCGGAACTGAGGTGGTGAACCGTTTATACAGCAAAGATAATTTCGTCGCCTTTGCTTGTCCAAAAATGATCTATTTCGTTTCCCGAGAGTTTTATTTTTGAAGATAAAACGTGGAAGAGCTCATCGTGTTTTAAACGTCTCTCTCAGTACGAACTTCATTAGATATTTAACTGTATTTTTGTTCTCTGTGTTTATAACCTTGTTGGCAAGCACATGTCCACCCAATTTAAATTAAATCTCACTTCACCTAACTTAATTCGCAGCTTTTCATTTACCGCCCAACCAATCAGGGTCATTTCATTTCTGTGCGGTAAATTGAGACCGATAGAACTACAAATTAAAACCTTGTGTGCGGGGGGGAATGAAACGTGAGTGAAATTTATTAGCTTATTTATTCACAGTTTATTTACGTAATTAATGAGCTCTTAGCAAGAATTACCTGCTGGATACGCTCATGCAGGAACCAAAGAAGGAACACGGTCACGCTTAAGTGATCGTAATCCGCGCTTGATGGCCTGCGTTAGGGTTTGAACGGCGTTATGAGGCTGATCATAAGTCACTTTCTCAATGTTACCTCACAGCTAATATAACTGCGAGGACTCAAATCTGGTGAGCGTGGCAGGCAAACATCTTTAGGTACAAACAGTGGAAATTTTTCCCTAAGATTATTGATAGTTTCAGCCATTTGAGCGGCTGTTGAGTCTTCAACAAACATACTTGCTCTTGATCGTAGTTGTCTTAATCCAGGGTAACAAAACTGTCCGCAGAATCTTTGTATACTCAGCAGTTGAATTTGGGTCCGGCGTCGCTAAAATGAAGTAGCATAATTTTACCATCGCTCTCAACACCTGAAACACTATGACAAGGGAGGATTTTTATTCTCCAATTCTCCATGACGCAAGAAACTTTTGATGGGCCCAAGGCTACCATCCTCGAGATCTGAGATTTGCAGTCTTAAGAACAATGAATTTCTTCTCATCCATAAAAAGTGAACAACTCTCCCGCTTCCCTGTCTCTTCAATTGGTTCGATAACAATGAACTTTCCTTCCTTCCTAATAACCTTCGAATGTGCAGTTAGGATAATAAGGCGACTTCTGCACCAGGACTATGTTTTGAGGTCGAATCTGACTGATACTTTAGTATAGCATACTACTCAAAAAAAAGAAGAAAATCATTGCTTAAAATATTGTCAATTCAACCCTTACTTTACTCCGTATTTATTTTTAATGCACCGTATCTTCATTTTTTCATTTAACAAGCATAGTCTGTTTCATCGCGCCAATTTCGTTCTAGAGATCTCCAAGTCATATAAAACTATCAACCAATAATGATGTGTTTCTCCCTCAAACTAAGTCACAAAAACTTCGTTATTATTCATAATTATGTCGGTTCCAATGTACGTCAAAAGTCCTCCTCTACGGCATTTCTTGCTCCATCATCTACACGATTCAACAAAGCGAAATTACTGAATTTCCTCCACTATTTCCTCACACAATCCCTCTTGCATTTCTCGAGCAAATTATTTAATTATTTTCCAGGAACATTTCTATCCTCTCTCCACATACGTTCCTTGCGCTATTTTGTAGTGGCATTAATTTTCAAATTTAATCACAGAGCTCAGCAAAATATTCATAGAATAAGACGCCAGTCCATCGTCTTCTAATGCGCCTAGCACCGCAAGGCTACGCGAGTTAGAGCTGTAACGTCCTGGACTCTCCATGTACTTTCAGAGATAACTGATCGAGACCGAGGCTCAGAACATGAAGTTAAGTAAAGGTTTTTGAATAGGATAATAGACCAAGATCATTTGCGTACCCGAGTAAGGAAAGAATGTCAATTTAAACTTTTAAATGCAATTCTGTAGTAGACTTGAATGGGTTCAAAGTTTTAGGCTGAACAAAATTTTCTTCTGAATTATTAAATTTAGATTCTCTTCCCGTTTTTGAAATGAAATCGGTTTTCAATAACCATGTCCGTTCATTTCAACTATCTCTAGTCAAAGAGTAGCTTACAGCATTTTACTACAAAAAATTGGAATCGTGGCATTTTCCCCCTGTTTTGCACACGACTTTCATTATTGACCCATAGCTGACGACTTCTAAACGAATGCTAAACGTCCTTTTTCACGAGTTGTTTATTGTTTCGAAACCGCATTTTCCGATTAAAATTGTATTATAAGGTTTTCCTGGTTCTCTCTTTTTTGCTGATATTTATGAACAAGTGAACAAGGAGTTGTATTCTCGAATGTGCCACATTCTCGCTGTAGATGTCAATCTAATCAAGGTTCGCCTGATCAATCAAGATAAGATTCTTCCCTGTTTGTTCAGGACTGGAAATAGCTTCCTTTCAGCCGCCTTACACAAGTCCACAATTTCTAAAGCTAAAGCACTTCTAAATACTGGACGAAGGAACACGTTTAACACATTCCCTCTAAAACCAATTGATCAATTGAGTTCACTAGTAAAGTGACCTCTACTCGTGAAGGCAGGCAGTTTATCCATCCAATTGACACAAAGTTCAAAGTTCAACCGGCACTCTTGATGTGCAGTCGGCAGTAAATTAAGGAGACTTTGGCCTAGCTGGTGGCCCAGGTCAGCATCGACTTTGATGCATCTGTTTCAATCAGGACGTTCTAAAATGCATGTTTGATTACTAAATGGGCTCTTAATTGCCTGCAGCTAAAAACAATGTTGTCCCATAGAAGTAATCGGGTTTTGAAGGTCTTGATGGTGTTTTCTCAGTTGAAAATGTTCGAAGCCAAAAAAAGGTTCAAAACTCAATTTAGTTCTCGTACATACACAATCAATTGAATTGTGTCAATTTTCTATTTGTTACTTAGTCTACCTCTTAACAATCTGAGGCTCTCAGCATACCATAATTGAAAAATGTGCTGCAGTGTACGTACATATGTGCATCTTCCCAACAGTGAATTCGTTCCACTTACCGTTCGTTGCCCAAAATTTCCAATTCCCGATATCCTTTTGGGCTTTTCGAACTCAAATTCACTCGAATCATAACGGAGGGAAAAACGAGACCGCAATTTGGAGGCGGGATCAATACGCCCTGTGATCTTTGCTAGGCTTGCAGCGCTGCAGTTTGCCGTGCCACCGTTACAGAGTCGTTTGGCGGGGCCGGACGAGCGGCGGCAGCCAGAGGCTTCTGACAGATGATGCCTGCACCAATGACTTTCTAACGACCCAAGCCGCGCCGTTTGGGGCACGCAAAATGACTCAAACACTGCTTTAGGCAAACAAAACGTCCGTTTGAGGCACGCAAAATGACTCAAACACTGCTCTAGGCAAACAAAATGCCCGTTTGAGGCACGCAAAATGACTCAAACATTGCTCTGAGCAAACAAAATGACCATTTGAGGCACGCAAAATGACTCAAACATTGCTCTAGGCAGACAAAATGCCCGTTTGAGGCACGCAAAATGACTCAAACACTGCTCTAGGCAATCAAAACGCCCGTTTGAGAAACGCAAAATGACTCAAACATTGCTCTAGGCAAACAAAACGCCCGTTTGAGGCANGGCACGCAAAATGACTCAAACACTGCTCTAGGCAAACAAAACGCCTGTACACTCGTATTAATATGTGCATTATAGTGTTGATTGTCGGTTCTTAGGGAACAATGATTATATTATGAATTTTTTTTTGCCCTGATTCATTTCATTTTTTACAATACTTGCGTAATTTCCTCGGTCACCTATTTCGATTACTGTACATAAAAATCATACCCAGAGGATGCCGAAAAATTATGTATTAGACGTTCAGACTGAAAAAAGGTAAGCCTTTCTTAAACGTGCGAACCAAAATGATTGGTTTTACTGTTAATTCTTATTCATCAAAAATATGAGAGTATGTTTTACCCCGGATAAGCTCAGGAGCATAAAAACGTGACCATTCCATGTTTGCCCCTGTTGCCCACCATTAGAATTTCCGTAACTTTGCCCAAAATCTGGAAACGAATTGTTCTGTGAATCAAATTTTTGGGACATGGGGTTAAAAAACTACCTTAGCTTTGCAATATTTTTCTATCCTTCTAACCGTGAGAATTATTCAATCCGTTGTAAGTTCAATAGTTTGATTAGGACTTCGAGTGAAGTGGATTCGAGAGCCGCTCTCACTATTAGTACTCTAGTTCTGATCTAACTGGGCCTTAGGGACCTGTATTTCTTGCGCTCACTTTGCCTCTTTCTGGTTTCATGCTTTCTTCGCTGATTTGTCTTTATTTCTTCGTCTTCTTCCTTCTTACCCAGCTGTTTCAATGCGCATGGGATCCCGTGTGGGATAATACCCAGTACATAGATTCCTTGTTCTCTAAAATCCACTCCACGAAGTCCTTTATATTTCTGCGAGGGATAGTCAGAGTTACATAATTGCTGCATTCTTCACTGCTACTTCTACTATCTCTTAGAAATTTTCAGTAAACTTCAAAAAATATCAGTATTCTAATCAAGTTTTTAGTCCCCCTACATTTGCGAAAACTTAGTTGTAGTAAAATTATTATAAAATCACTGTGAAAATGCAGTAGAATTTTGCACAATCAGTCTTGCAAAGCAGCTTTTTTTAAATAGTAAATTGACGCACAATGCGCACGACAAAATAGGCTAATGAACTGATTGCATAAATGGACTGGGCACCTTGAGAACTTGGCGTTACGTAAGATTACTTACGACATCGAAGTCTGGTCGAATTTTCCCTATAATGAACCACCAAATTATTAGTGCTATAACATTACATTCACATTCGTATCGCATATTGTACTACGCTCTTATGATACGCCTGCATTTTAAAGCTGCATCATGTTATTTTTAGAGTGAATACATTGCGCTAAAGCTGCATTTTATTATTGCGATAAGTCTGCAATTAACTTTGTATGAAAAACCTGCAGCATCCTTATAGAACGGTGATGTAAGGTCTTTTTAGCCGACAAAAGTTTTAAAGATTAAATCAAAACGCTCACACTTCGTTGCTATCTTTGTCTCACAATTTGTCGCGCGTTTAATACTACTGACTAAAGTTCTTCGTATTAATTATATCTAGCCCAAAACAAACGCTAGCAGTAGATAGTCGCCACTTGAAGATTGACTTTCTTATCTTGGCTCCACTTATGGAATTAAATTTACAGTAATACTGTTGCATTTTTCTTTACTGAATGTACGTTCTCAATACACTAATTTAGCGTTTTTTATTTCATGAGAATAGATTTTAAAAGCACCCATCAATAGATTTTTAAAAGCGGCTTCACGATCGTTGAAAAAAGCAGAAGGAATGTTCGTCGTAATTGTACAAAGAAAAAAGTTAGTGAGATCACAACGTTATACTTACTAGTACGTCTCACTGCGGAGGTATACGATATACGATACGATAGGAATTAGTTTAGGCATGTCCTACTGTACTAAGACGGCCTTGCATCTTGCTCTGACTAGAAGAAAATAGAAGTCCAAAGTATTTTCACTTCACATTTTAATGATTTCT
>VOMN01019679.1:0-17099 GCA_014899125.1 Orchestia grillus
CTCCCTTTTCGAAAATCATGCTGATGTTCGTTGAAGAGCCCATTCTTTTGAAAGTACCGCACCATTTTCTTAACAATTATTTTTTTAAAAAAAATTTATGAAGTGCGATGTTAAGGCTACTGGCCTTTAGTTTTTTGGGACATGTTTCTCTCCACCTTTGTACCATCACACATATCAGACCGCGCAAGCATACACTCACATAATAGCTTTTGCAAGCACGCACACACAATGCCTGTGCAAGCATACACACACACACTTATTAGCCTGTACAAGCTCACACATTTATTAGCTGTGCAAGCACACCCATTCGTTCAGTGTGAGCTTATGTACACCTGTCAGTGGAAGCACACCCACCGGTTTGCGCAAGTACGCTTGGGTCGTCCTAGAGAAAAAGGGCGTTTGACCAGCCTGGCACACCTGCTCAAAGAAAGCAAACTCGACTTGAGTTACACCATCGCCAAGATTCATTTTCCACCACCGAACGGAGCAAAGCAACCAAGCCATGCGTCGCTTATCCCATCAGAGCCCCCAGCGAAGCGAAAGCTCGTATGGCCGGTGATTTTGACTGTCAGTAAGACACAGAAGTAATTGATTATACCCTCGGAGAACGAAGTTGAAATTAAAGGCCAAGCTTGCGAGAACGAAGGCCGTGTGTTGGTGCCCCGTGCTCTTTCAGCCTCAAAAACAACCCACAAATGAAGCTTTGTGATTACCGTTAACCAATGGTCAGAGATTGAAGTTGTTTTTGTGTGTAAATGTAAGCGAGGAAAATAACAGTTGCTGTTATTGAAAAACAGTTTTTTATGGCTTTTCATCAGCAGCTCGAGACGGTGAAAATATTTGTTCAGCTAACGTACTCGTTAATATGAAAGAACGAAATGAATTTTGCGAGTTAAATAGTACACAGAGGCTTACGTATAAAAGGCAAAGAAGAAAATTCACGTCTGCTTAGTCCTGTCGTAATGAAACCAGTCAATTGATGCACGGATTGTCCACTAAAAAATGAGAGGCTAAATGTGTAGTATCTTAGTTTACTCTTAGCTATCCAACTTTTGTTTGGTAGATAAAAAATTCAGTATCTTAGCTACTAGCGTCGCCAGGGGCCGTTTTTTACCGAACACCGTGTGCAAGGTGATTGAAGAAAGGGAACCAAACATTATGGATACGCAATGCCGAATTAGTAAGAAATGCCTTAAATCATCGGTTAAATTATTTAAATTTGGGGATCCTTTTTTGTTGAATCCCGCTGTATTTTTACGACGATACTTAAATTGAGCAGTCATTTAAAATGAGATTATGAAATACGACGTTCAGAAAACAAGGCAAAGCCCTGAGAGTCCCTCCGCTGCGGTGTGCTAAAAATTTTCTCGTTCATTTTCGCGTACGGATGCACAGCGGGTGCCTGCGGTCATTTACAACATGTCTTACTGTAGATAAGGTGAGACGTATTTAACGTTTCTTGCGATATGACCAACTGTTGTCGTCACAAGAAATGTGTTTAATTAAGACAGACACTTGAGAGATTTTTCATATCTATGTTTACCCCAAAGAGTATCATACATCGGAGTGTCTACCAACATACACAAATTACATGGAAATCCACTGGCCAAATTAAATCAACATGGTGTTTCCCCCGAACATCAGTTTTTTATTCAAACGAAATTAAATTACTATTTCATCAATACAGAACATTAAAAAATGAGCAGTCCGTTTGTAAAGCAGATGAATATAATATCTAATGATACGGTCTGCACAAGGTCTATAACTAGGCAAATCATCACACCAGTAAAAAGTTAACATCTTATTTCAAAACTCATAAAGAGGCAAGTCGATTTTTACGTCAGAAAAAGGTTCCGGGGTCGAAATTTCCAATCCTATAAAATTTGCATGCTGTTGAAGTATAAAAGGTACGCAACTAATGCTCGCACTTGGAAGGACTTTGAAACGAGTCGAATATAGGATTTGAAAAAGATCTTCAAGGCCGAGTTAACGGTCCAGAAAAAATACATCAACTTGATGTGTTTCGAATCATACTTATTCCTTCATACTGCGTATAATTCATGTAAGCACTGGACATTTGGATGAAAAAAAGTCAATTATCATAATTACGCAAATTTTCGAAATAATGAAAATTATTCGAACAATTTAATTTGAAAAAGTATGGTGATGAAAGGAAACATGGGTAAAATATAAAATGGTTGAGTACCAACAGACCTGTTAACATGAGATTTGTGATCAGACTTCGCCTCTCAGTTGCAGATTCAAACTTTCAGCTACTTCACATCCGTTAACTGACAGCGTAAAATAAATTAATTGAATTGATTTTATTTTTTATTCCTTGACCATCAGCAACGATGCGTTGTAAAGGTTGTCCACCATAAAAGTAGCCTCTGGTAGCCAAGATACTAAATATGCTGGTATCTTTGCTAAGATACTTGATTAGTATCTTGGTTAACCGTGGTTACTTTTTACTGGATACCTTGTACAACTTATTCTAGCGACTCCCAAAATCTTTGAGATTGAAGAACCGAATTTTTGTGTGAGATTCAATTCTACAAGGTAGTGTTAGTAGTATAAATTACAGTGCTTCGGCATCTCAAACTATTTTACCCCGAAGGAGAAAGGACCATTTAGTATGGACTATAGAGAACGGGGAATCTATGTACAAGGCGTGTTCCCACGCAGGTTTCCCAGAGCATAAAAACCACAAGTTAAGAATGAAGAGGAAGGAACGTCAAAGAAACGAAGGCTAAAAAGGTGAAAAAATTTGAAGAAGCAAAACGGGCACCAAAGATAGAAGTCCCCAAAGGCTATCTAAAGCTGCGGTAACTTAGAAGTGCTCACCTAGGGACGCCAGTCATCATAACAACAGATAAACCCAACCAATTTAACCCTACGGCCTATCCAATATCTCCTGCAGAGAAATTCTGCAAGGGCACGGTATCGATTGCCAGGCTGCAAACACAAGTCATCACATCGGTAGATTATGAACCATGTCTGCCCTTTTTCACCATATAGTCACAACTTCAGAAATAATTCATCAAAGCTGGAGCATTCTAAATAATTACAAGACTCATTACAGTTTCTTGGGTGTTAGTTGGTGGCAATGAGGACATGACGCTCTATAGAACCAAAGATTCTCTCGAGCGAAGAGTTAATCCATAATTCTAGTAGTACGCTGCGTGTATCATCGCGACACGAGATGTTACTCAACGCTTCATGAGTATTCCAGAGTAGACGAGTCTTGCTCGTTAAAAACATTGTTTATTTTCTTGCTTTTATCTCGTATTACAGTATAAGGCAACTTTACACAAATTATTTATGAGAGCAGGACATTGAGCGATGAATTTAAAATCAGACACGCATGCTCAACAAGTTTCGATTTCGTATTCTGGAGTCTTAGTACATTAAAATTTAAAATAATCGTCTCCGCAGAATGC
The DNA here is from genome assembly GCA_014899125.1 of Orchestia grillus. Taxonomy (NCBI): domain Eukaryota; kingdom Metazoa; phylum Arthropoda; class Malacostraca; order Amphipoda; family Talitridae; genus Orchestia; species Orchestia grillus. The sequence continues at coordinate 3,441 of VOMN01019679.1, forward strand.
AGACTGGCTACCTTGCAGAAAATGTTCATGTTGTCAAAGCTGGAATACTTTTTTTACTGATTTGTCAGCCCTGTATGTTGACGTGATCTTAGTCAGCGCTGCTAATTTTACAGTTGTAGATATCCTGTTGAGGATGAGCTAGAGGCCCAAATTCTTGAAGTGAAGAACAATGAGGAGCTTTTACTATCTTTCTAGATAAGAAAAATTTAAGGGACAACAGCGAAGGACAAAATAAGATTACAAAAATCTCTGGAAAAGCCCTTAAGCTGTACAGGTGCTAAAGGAAAGTAGAACTATATACGTAACTGCTATAAGGACAATTCAGTTTCCAGAGACAATTCCTAACACTCTTTAAAAATTTGCTCATCCTACTCTTGTAACAACTGTTTAAAAATGGAATATTTTGTAATTCGATTATAAATATAAATTTAAACGATAGTCTATTCAATTATCTGTAGCTCAATATTGAAGTCATCGCGTTGTAAAGCTCGGGATCGAAAGAACTGCAATTTTTTACGCTTTAAATAATTTTTCTTTTTGTTGACCCAGCCTAACACAAACTCAGAGTCTACTACAATATCGTTTTTTCATAAGCTTATATTATTTTTGGTCTAAAACCTTCGAATAATAATCATCAAAATGATTAAAAACGCGAACAGCTCATAAAAAACACAATCGAAACCCGCGTCCCTGTTCGACTCGCAAGGACCCTAGGATCGAGAACTTTTCTTCGAGCTCGAAAATTAATGAAGTGCGTACGTGGCCAGGCCTACCTGCCCCGGCAATACTGGGAGAGGCAAAGAAGAGAAAGGACGACAGGCTGAAGGCCCCGAGGCTCTGAGTTATAGGCATTGGGTAACGCTGAGGCAGGACATGCCTGTGAGACCTGCGTCTCTGACTGAACCTTCGTCCTTTCACTGCGGTCCGGTGGCCGATCTGGAGACGTAGCCGTTAAGTCTGGCCGTCGGTTCGCTCATTCATCCACCTGGTCGGCAATGAATGAGTGCGTGAGTGCGAGGTATCGTCTTCATTGATAAAAAATCTGCTTCGTTCACTCGATTAATGAGGAATGAGAGATAAATGCTGGATGGGGGCTTGAAAGATGGTGCGTGGAATAAAAATGGAGATACCACGGAACGTCTCTAAATATTCCAGAGAATGAAGAATGGTCTCCATTAGGAAAACGTACAACGACATGCGCAGGGAAGACTGCAGGTCAATCACTAGAAAAAACGACGAGTTTTCACTAACAGAGATGCAGCCTGAGGACCCGGTGATGCGAGCGTGCGTTGCCTGAGAGTCGTACTTATGACTCCGCTGCTCACGAATGCCAATCGTTATGAAGACAATGCATGAGTGCATGAGGCGGGCTGCGGAATGACAAGCGATCTGAGAAGACCTATTTTTAGAAGTTAAAATGAACTGCTGCGTTTTTGTACAAGGCGACGTGGCGTTGGAGCAAAGTGCTTAAGATAAAACTAATGCGTGCATGATGATTTCAAATATAAGTTGACGACTCGTGGAACTCGGGTATAGTAAAGTTAGAGCGCTACCGCGGATGAGATTCGCTTCACTTTAGAAGGAAAGTAGCAAAAAGCGAACATTCACGGCAACGATTTTCTCCGCAGAGATGTAGTGGTAGTGGCTGTACTTTACAAACATCATGGCAGTGGTAGGCCAAACGGTATATGTAGGAAATATACGTTGAAAATAATATCATTATCATTTTTAAATATTTATGCTGAAATAAATTTTGAAACTCTTGCGCTCCTCGATTGATATTACCAAAAATCTAACGACATCTGATGTTACAAATAAAGAAAAATAAACCGTAAGCCTTCCTTGAAATTTCATGCTGATTTGCGTTATCTAACATAACTCTTAACTTTGTATTCTGATGGCTCTTGGAAAACTTCTTGAAAGAAGCATACCAATTTGACACATCGATTAGCAAGTAAACATGTTATAGTGATCACTATATTGTCTCGTTCAAGTTACGATCTACCGTGCTCATAAGACCAAACTGAGACCGTGGCCTTGTCTAAGGAAATAATTAATTATTGCTAGTCATTATTATTTAGCATAAATTAGAAGTAACATTATCATTCTTGAAGTTTTGATTAGTAAGATCTAACCTATTTGAGCACAAATGCCTGTTGGGATGTGCCCTGGGCTTCCCTTCAAGCAAAAGTTACTTATAAGTACAGAGGTTTGGTAAGTCAAGAGAATTGAGTTAAAGTCTATTGTAATATTGAAATTAGGAGTTCAACTTCCAACTGAGCTCGGAGTATTTGAGAAAGGGATACGCCAGCGCAGCTCAGAGAAATTCACGCTGGAGATTGGTTGCACTAAAAGCACGCCTCTAAGAGACAGAATGCCACGTCAAAACTAGAAACGGAAAACCTAGCTACAGAACAAAAGTTTTCCAACGGTTTCCAGCAACAAGTGTCGTTGGTGCTATAGGGAGTATCTATGAGGTTACCACTGAAGACCCTCAAAAGTTTTCAAGGCACGCTGATGAGGAGGGCAGACACTGTCAGCACATGCCTGGAGGCGAACCTCTAGAGTCTTAGGTCTCACAAATTTCAATCCAGCGCATTCATCTCACAGGAGTTAATATGGTCAAGGGATGAACACATTTAAAGTGGATAGAGTTGACCTGTATATAAGATACACTCCTTGCTTATTCATGATAAATTAATCATTTTTCCCACGCGTATCAGTTCTAAAGGGATGGAGGGAAGACGGTCCATTTTCGAGCTGCCTTCTAACAGAACAAATGAGCCACTACTATGCCACGAGCAGGAATAGCTCTTCATAATTATCGTTGTGGACTCTCATTAGTAAATTCATTAGTAGATTCGATGATCACAGAGATTTCTTGTCAATATTTTACGAGACAAACGACCCAAATGTGTTATGAGGCATCGAACGGAATGGGTGATTACACGCTGAAATCGTAGGTCAGTATTAAAAAAGTAGTTCGTTTAATCAGCTCCTAGCAAATAGTTTCAAAGTACTTGGTCATCAGAAGCGCAATTTACACGCTACTCGATTCAACTAGAATATCTTCGAAAAAGCAGAAGCATAAACTAAAGAAGCCTGGAGGCTCCAAGCAGACGCTACTTGACAGTAAATAAATAGGGTATTAAACATGACGTACTGCGATATACTGTAGTATCAACATAACAAGGACATGCACTTCAATTTCCAAATATTTAAGGGTTCATTCTACTAATCACTCGCTCACTACCCTGCACCAGGGCAGAGAATAACAGTTAAATGTTTTGTTCAGAAAATCGGTTCGGTACACACAAATCATCTAGAGATACCACGTGGGTGCTCTGGAATACAGATAAGAATAGCAGTTCAGTGCACTCCAATGATGCGTCACTTAATAAGAATTCCGAATGATTGGAATGCAGAGAAGAATAACAGTTTCTGCGATACTGTAAGTTTGACCTTTTAGCAAAGGGACTGGTCATGCCCTTAACCGCCTGTCCCCTCTCCAGCCAAAACTGGAGCAGCCCCTTGCACTCATATTTCTTTTGTTCGCTGCTTTCTGCAGGACAATGCGCAATACCACGATGCTATCTGATCGAAGGGCTCTTGACAAAGGGCAACCCCGGTAAAATAAATGCTGAGCGGGCAGCGAGTTCCGAGCGACGTTTGTTTATTCATTTATTCCTACGCAAGTGTTAGAAATCGAAAGGGCATATACATTCATTTTGATGTGTCTTCGCAGGATTAAAATATTTCTGAGGACAAAATATTGGCCAATGCAGAACCGAAATGCAGGTGGGTGCGTCAGGGGAAAGCTCGGTAAATACGTGCTTTATTTTCATAACATTTACTTCCCCATGCGGGACCCGGTCAGAGAATGTATTCAATGATAATCGTAATCAAATCCCATCCTATAAACTTAAGAGAACTCTGGGTTTATTAACATGCATAATTTCTATTAAAATGAAGATTTTTTACTCCCCTCACTTTGTAATCAATGCAGACAGAGCCTTTTTACATCACATTAAGAGAGACAACTCCGATCTTCTTAACGTGTCGCAAATATTTCTCAGTACTCTTCATCTAATCCCGTTGATGGTGTCCTCTTACACGTGTATGTATGAGTCCGGGCAGATGCTGCGCACCATTTGATGGAAATTTATGTCCACCAGGCTCATCTGACTAGCCAAAACAGCCGTACAAGTATGCACTGAGAGTCCATGTTTACTGAAAAATGAAAGTTGAAAAACCTAAAGTGGTACATTTCACAGAGTAGGTGGAGAATACAAGTTGGTGGAGAATTTAAACACCGGATTCCCCGGTGATTAGGATTGCGCATTTTGGCTCTTGAGTTCCTTTGTAGTGAATCTTATGTTTAAGAATTCATCGAGTCCGACCGACACTTTCAGTTGAGGCTGGGTAGTTAATGAGTACTTATTTTGTAGACGGTTTGGGGATGTTTGTGCGAATAGATTGCTGTTGTCACTCGGAAGGCAAGCTGCAATAATGATAGATTAACTTTACAAGGCGCGGGCGGACGAACTTTCCTTCATAAATTCACGCGTTTTATGGGACAAACGCCACGAAAATCACGGGTCTGTCACGGGAGACGAGCCGATATCCGCATAGAAATTGTTCAATGAACTTATTTGTCACACCGCTGAGGGCTGGCAGGAGAAAGGCATGCCGTTCCAGGCAAGGACGTATCTGAAAGGATCTTCTTCTGCTTTCGAATTCCAATATTGGATAAAGTCGACCGAATGAGGCTCGTTCAAACGTCAGCGAAAGTGAAGCAACGACCAAGATTGCGAAACGCTTCTTCGTGAACTTCTTGGAGTGTTGAATTAAATAACGATAAAGAAGCGAGAGTTTCGGGTAACGGCTTTACGGTGAAAGATGAATTAACATGAAATATTCATCAACGTAGAGACTCAATCGTGATCTTATTCCTCGATACGTGGCACAAAATGTAATGGTTCCTTTCCAAGTTCTCAGCGCCTCGAAAGCTCTAACTTCTACATCTCTTCCGAGTCAATTTGCTCCAAATAAAATCGAATATGCAGTACATCAAATAAAATCGAATATGCAGTACATCAAATAAAAGGCAATATGCGGCAAGTGAAGAACAATTCTTCCGAGTTAAACTGAATAAATTACGAAAATCAAGCGCCCAAACATATAAATCACTCTAGAGTAACCGAAAATCAATCTGTAGGAATTGAACCTGCATTTGAACAAAATCATAAAAATGCTTTACCACAATTCACAAATTTAAAATTTAAACATTAAATTCAGGATATTGATTTTACTGCTCAAGCTCCTGTATCTCATTCCCATTTACTTTCAGAAGAATAATGATGCCATTCCCCTTCAAAAATATTGACCGTTTAGGATGTGACAAACTTTTATTAATCAGGAAGATTGATTCCACGAACACAAGGGCGTTTAAGGCACTACAGAGCTGATTGAAGCTTAGAGGAGGATGTATCAAGGTAATAAGGGAGTCTGACACGTATTGGCAGCTCTATTTAAACGTTAAAAAGCTGCTTTTAAGGAATTAGGAGTTTTTTAAGGCATCAACGGCTGTTTTACAAGATCTTAAGCTATTTAAGGCATTCAAGGTGTTCTCTGCCATTGTAAAATGTTTCATGGGATTGAAAGTTGTTTTTGCGCCATAAGAGCTAAATTAAGGACCAAGGAGTTTTTTCCCGCACTATAGAACCTGATTTAAGGCACTGGGGAGCTGATTTAGGGAAGCCGTTGCATGTACAAAGAGCAATTTTAGAGCACGGGAGATACTTTACAGCACTATCGGGAGCCATTTTACGGCTGTGGTCGTTTTTGCTCGCACCAGCAGGGCACTTGGGACAGAGCTGAGAAGAGTAAGTAAAATCAAAACGCTTGAAAGTCAGCCACAGCGCGCCCGTGCTCTCTCAGGGGGTCGAATAATGCGATAAACTTTACGTCAGGCCTTTCTCTTCCGCTCACTCTCCTATTGACAGCTCATCAATGAAATTTAGCTAAACGTTACGACTGAAAAGTTCCTTTCATTTTCTTGTTTTCCAATGCATGTTTGTTGGAAACAAGACCCGGATGAAAATCGCTGTCCTCGTACTCCAAACCTCTTCTCTAGGATATTTTTTCTTTCGTTATTGATAGTTGAGAAACGTGCGAAGTACAATTTCTGGCGAAGTAAAAACCAACAACGTTATCCCTCAGCGATTGAAACGTACTCGAAATGGTGAATTTTTCGAGGGTTACGCTCAATAAGAATTAAAGCTGAGCTGCTGTTGAAGGAGTAATCAAGACGGGCTCCTCCCAGGATAAAGATTATCTTGTTTAAATCTTTCGCTTTTTGATTATAAAGTAGTAGAAGTAGCAACAATAAGGATGCCAGTGCTTCAGTGACTCGGACAATCGAGCACAGACAGAGAAAAGACCATTTATGTAGTATAGGCTGAGGAGAATGGCGAGTCTGGGCGCAATTAAGGAGTGATCCTCATACGATCTTCTTCGCACAGAAACAGCAAATTGAGAAGGACGAGGATGTTAAGATATAGAATGATCAGCATAGAGAGCATAAAAATGTAAAGAAGCCAAATGGGCATGGAAGACAGAAGGCCTTGAGGCCGCCTAGCTACAGCTAAGGTTACCTCACAGCGATCCTTGGGGACGCGTGTTTATCAAATGTGTAAAGATAAGTAGATGGAAAAACTTGCTCCTCGTCAATTAGTTTACTAGTAGTTTGTAGTGATCACAGCTCCATGTGCACTAACTTTGGAAGCCTTGGAATTAGTGCGGGCCCTACCTCCCAAGCCCCACTGGTGTGCCCCTTTTAATGTTTAATGTTACTTCTCCAAGAGAAGAACTCCACCCCGGGGTAACGAACCGAGAACCTCCTGACTACGGGGCAAGCGCGCTATCACTCGCGCTACACAGTCGCCAGAAGGTTACATAGGCCAGGAAAGATGACCTTGATGTAAGGTTATTAATATCTTTTTCGTGTACCGCTAATCTCGTTGAAAGACTACAAAGAGGATGAGTGTAGGAAAACCATTGGTCCCTAACTTTCTAAGCTATTATCAAAGTGCCCCCCTCCTCCCCCATACTGTAGGAGGGGGGAGGGGCGACCGCCTCCGACTCGCTCGGAGGACCACGCAACGGAAGCCAAAAACCAACAGTATTCACAAAACGTGATTTTCTTAATTACGAAACAATACATTCTTCATTTGACCCTTTGGCCATCGAATTATTGTGGGCTAAGGCTGCAATCACCTCTGCGCGTACCACCAACTGCAGCCGTTTGCATACGTGCAATTAGGCTGAATGCAGCCTTTGGTGTTTTAAGGCAAGCGAGCAGCATGCTCATGAGACGGGACCATATGAGGATGCAGGATCTGACCTTTGAAGAACATGTATCACATATTGGCGCTAAGATATCGAAATCTATTGGGATTCTCAACAAAATCAAAAACATATGTACTGCAGAAGCTTTAAAAATAATGTACACACCGACAATTCATCCGTAACTGCAATATGGCATAGAAACATGGCATGAAACTAATAAAAACGAAACACAGATGCTTTTTATTTTACAAAAAACACCATCATAGTGACGAGTAATTTGGAATACAATGTACGTATAAATTATTCATATAAATGCTTGAAAACCCTTACGCTTCTTGATTTCTCTGTACGAGTACACTCGTGAACATTTAACCACAAACCGAAGTAAATTTATACCTCCCTATTAATCTAAAGCCAAATAGCGATTTAGTTTTCACTACAACGGTGTTAAAACTTGGAGCTCATTGCCTTCTGCCGCTCCTGAGATTACACTCCAAGCGTTCAAACGAATTTTAAATTCTATTCCTAATGAAGATACTGAAGAGGTTGCTCGTTCGATTGAAGTCGCATATCCTAAAAGACTGTTGAAACACCCCTCAAATTGTATATTAGTAAATAATTTTAGAGCATATTATAGAACGCAAAGCCTCCATTCAATAGAAATCATTACATTCCTAATTTTAACCCAAATCTTCTCTCATTAAATTCTGTACTTGATCTTAGCTAACCTTACTCTCAGCCTATGGTCCTGTAGGATGCAATAGAAGTCATAGAACATATTGGGGCCCACAAGTAGCTAAATATATGTATATATGTATAGCTACTATATATATATATAAAACTGTCCATTGTAATAGTATACGAAATCCATGCAAATATCAGCCTCACCTCCGCGGCCACTCATCGCACATAGGCGAGAACTCAAAGACGCCTGAGGTTGACACAAACAAGAGAGGCAATGAAGTTCTCACCCAGTCCCGTGGACGGGCAGACAGGAAGTAGAGCCAGCCAAAATGCGAGCAGGACTTGTAGATTCTCGAAATAAATTTCAGTCGTTGCCGTGAGCTGAAAATGCGCGATGGCGACACAAAATTTCAAATTGATTTTTAAGTTGGACATTTACGAATGAGTTTTCAAGCTCATGCCCACTATTGATGAAGGTTATTGTGCACAGTGAGAAGTGAATCTATTATTGGTAAACGAATACGAAAGTGCTGAGTGGTACCTGAACCCAAGAGTGCTGAGTGGTACCTGAACACAAGAGTGCTCAGTGGTACCTGAACACAAGAGTGCTCAGTGGTACCTGAACACAAGAGTGCCGAGTGGTACCTGCACACAAGAGTGCTGAGTGGTACCTGAACACATGAGTGGTCAGTGATATCTGAACACAAGAGTGCTGAGTGGTACCTGAACACAAGAGTGCTGAGTGGTACCTGAACACAAGAGTGCTCAGTGGCACCTAAACGCAAGAGTGCTGAATGGTAGAAACTAGCAGCATGCGATTGTTTTCATATGTAATAATACAGCCAATATCGGAGTACAAAATGTCACTCGAAGCATTTCAGTGCCTTTCTGCAAGAGAACACAGCCACATTAATGAAGCTGTAAGGGTACGTACGCGCATCGAACATCAAACACGTTCGGGGCTGGTGCTGCCCATCCGTTTTCACTCTTACTTCAGGAATAAAAAAAGGGAGACTGAGAAGAGAGTGTGAGGTAGAGAGAGGGAGAATGAGAGAGTAAAAGGGAAGGAGAGAGAGTGAGAGAGAGAGAAGGGTATGCCGGATCTTAGTACACGCACTGGAAGACGCCAGCTTAGGTAGCGAGCATGCACGGAACCTCGACACACTCCATTAGCCCGAGCATCCTTGCCAACCTGAGCAAGAGGACCCCGCGACGGCCCTGTGAGTGAGTCAGGGCAACCGCCTGGCATCAATGGGATATATAAGCCCGAGAGAGAGCGCACCGCGTGATTGTATCGGACGGACCGTCGACGCGCGAGCACCAACCGCGCGTGCCTGTCTGTGAGAAGCCGTGCCTCGAAGTTTCGTCCTGCTCAGTACGGTTTTCATTCTTACTCTTCGCGTCTCCAACTGTCTTCTCGGCAGCCTTACGGTTGCCCATCGTACATCATCGACTCAAAAGAACTTCAAGTGATCCGACTCTACCGACACAAACTATGTGAAAAAGACGTAACTCCCGCAATCGGGCATGTGACATGGATTGATTAGTGCATCTGACGAGAGACCTAGTGATTTTTAAGTGACAGTGAAACATTGCTGGAAATAAGTGTAGTAATACGCTCGAGCTACGATAAACGAAAGGAATAAGTGATAAGTGCGAAAACCCGTCAGGGGTTTGGTCTACAATCATGCTGAAGGTACGTTGCACGTCCAGGCACCATCGTTAGGTTAATTCATACGGAAAATGTCCGTGTTTTGCATCCCTACAATAAGCAGCTCTAACTAAGGCTGCGGTCGTCAAAACAAAGAACGTTGAGGCAATGGTCATCTGATTATGTAAAATAACAGTTTGGCGTTCATTTTTTTGGAACTCATTACTTTTTATTACAGTTATCATCACCCGTCCGAAATATTTATCATTGGTTCATAAGCAGGTTTTTAAACTCAGAGTGGACCCTCCAATATTGCTTCTCTAATAATTTTGGTTAAGTATAATTTTTGTCTAATCATATGTTAAATTTGGGTCAATTTTAATGAGACCTTCGGTGAAGCTGCTAAAAATATTTCTTTTATTCTACTAATCTTCCGGAGCTTAAAAATTTCACTCGTCTTAATACTGCTACCTATAATAGTCTAATGAAGAAAATGATTTCTACTAACTGTTTTCATGGAAATCAAGTACAGATTTCATGAAATAACGAATAATAGAATATAAAATTCAACAATAGATACAAATGTTTTTGCTTACTGCAGAATTATAGTTCAACATTGCGTTCATGAACTTAAATCAATTAATTATAAACTGGCTCAATTTCAACTTAACAGTAAAATATTTCCATCAGTAGCAGGACTCAGTAATTACTTTGTTTATTTTGTACTTTTCTTACTTAATTTCGCGTAGGGAACGTTGTAACACAGTTTTCATCAGTCGGAGACTTGTATAAACGTTCTGTTAACACCGCCGCCACCACGGTGTTGTTGTCTACCTATTCTGGACTGTTGCTAATCACTTCTTTTCCAGCAGTCCAGAATAGGTAGAAAACAAAGCAATATTAAATTCTTCTGCCACATTATCAACATTTGTCAAACTGCAATGAAAAAATCAGTCAGAAGTCGATTCTTACATTCGCCCTGTCAGGTTCCAGGCAAATTACCCCTCCCGCGGCTAAAACGCATCAACTGGTTTTTACTCGACAAAAATTTTCTGACTTAGTTCGAATCAGCTCGTCAAGTTTTCGATTTGAAACAAAAGTGTAAAGCCCAAACGCGAGTTCCACGCCTCCTTCCTTCACCTCCCTCGGTACGGGCCGGGCATTATTCCTGAGAGGACTCGTACATCTCGAACGAATAATTCGTGACAAAATAGAGCGTTATCGGCAGAAAAGCTGCTGCAGAAGGGGTTAAATGTTTAAATGAAGTTTCAGACAAACCATGAAACCTCAGCGACGCCTAAGTTCAAACTTTAGAATTGAAAGAACCTTAAGACAACAGTAAGCCAAGGTCACCCTGAGCCCTTCCCTATCGAACTAAAAAAAAGGCATCTTTGGAGAGTCAATACTGAAATTTTGTGTCACGCACAAATTTCAGGAAGAAGCAGGCAGCGACGACCCTCCTGCTGCTCCTGACTGGGTTATGGATTGGTGTGTTGCGGCACGCACACGTGTGCGTATGGTAGCGTGCACGCACGTAATGTGTGCGTACGATAACGTGTACGTATGCATGTGTGAGGGAGCGATAACGCACACGCGTGCATGCACGTGTATGCGTACGATAACGTGCATGATGCACGCTACCTGCACAATACATCCTCCTGACACAGCTCCCTAAAATGATATGGCCCTATTTCCATAATTGTATTAGAATATTTTACGCATCATTAAGAAACGTAATCCTACAGTAAGTGGTTGAGTTTCACGAACACAAGGTGAGGAATGAAGACAAGAAGATGCTCGTCGTAGCTGCGAGTCCAGTTGAGCAAGTAAAGGGGAATATTTTGCTATTGCAAACCAATTAATTGTCCTAACAGATGACATAGTACGAAATAGTCTGCCGTAAACGTGCAAAATTGTTAGAGGGAAATTAACACTTTCACTTGGCGTCTCAGATGACATTTTGTTCCTTTTTTAATCCATGAGAAAACAAGGTTCTCCAAACGATGAACTAAGGGAGTCCCGTGAATAATTAATATTGACATTATTTCCTGTAAGAGAAGTTCCTTTACCGAGCTTGGTATTTAATTTCCCGTGGCCATGGCTCACAAGCGTAGAATAACTTAAGAAATTCCAGCTTTGCCGTGCTACCGAGTGGCTGTGCTCGCATTTATTACCTAAGAACAATTTCTTCGATTCTTTTCTGATTTCTGTGAACGCTTTCAATGAACGACGCACTTATCGCCAACTTAGACGTCAGGTAAACAATTTTATATTTTCGATGTCAAGTCAAATAATAGTTATGAATTAAAAAAAACTGATGCTTGTGTTGAAGTGCGAGAGAATACTTCAGCATAGCGGTCAGTGCAAATACCCGCCGTTCTTTTTTCCAGCGTAAACTACTGCTCAATAACATTGACATTGCGCTCTTCCGAATGGCCGAGCACCATACAATCGAAAAAACAAGCGTTACTGAAAACGAAAGTAGAGACCGAAAGTTAATCGATTTATTTCATTCAAAGCACACTTGAAAAGTATCTGAGTTTCCAATTGAGAAGTAAAACGACGACGTGCGTGATCGCAAGGCCACTGAACTGATACTGTACATGGGACACTTATTTATCTTTGGAAGCTACATATATTTCTTCGCATAATTTGATGTTCAGGAACACACCACACCAAAAACGACACATTGAGTGAATGAGATGAATATTTCACTCAATGAACGTCAATTGAATTCGTAACTTTTCCTTCATGAATATTAATCAAGGTTCATAACTTTTCCTCATCATTTTTATAGTGTTGGGTATTTCTAGATGCAAAATCCCTTAGGAAAATCTCTCTTAAATTTGCATCAATGTATGTGAGGACTGACAGCTTGACGAGTACTGTAAATTAGAGGGTCAGCGAAGTACCCTTCGTTTCCCCTCATTTCCTATCCACTGAATGTTGGGGAGCGCGTGAAATATGCCATGATATTCACTTCCGGTCGATTGCATGAAATTCCAATATCCCTTACAATATCCCTTACTTCCAATATCCCAATATCCTAGTCTCATATCCTAGCTAGAAGCTCCCCCCATTCCATTTAAATCCTTCATATCCTAGCTAGAAACTATCCTATTCTATATAGACAATTCATATCCTAGCTATGATATCTCCTATTCCATATAATCCCTTTCATATATTAGCTAGAAACTCTCTTATTTCATATAAACCCTTTCATATCCTAGATAAAAACTCTTCTATTCCATATAAACCCATTTTTATCCTAGCTGGATACTTAATTATTCATAAAAGCCCTTTTTTTATCCTAGCTAGACCCACTTATTTCATACTCATAGAAGCTATTCATGTCCTAGCTAAAAGCTCTTCAATGCCATATCAAATATTTCATATTTCAACAAGAAATTTCTGTATCCCGACTCCATAGAAGCCTTTCTATTCCTCATGTAACAGTTGATATCGCAGCTAGATATTTTAGGACGTCAACCAGGAACTTTCCTATCCCACATTTGGCTTTTCAGATCCCAATCGCTACTTTCACATCATACCAGAAATATTCATACATTAGCTAGTCGTGTTCCTATAACAAAAACATTCATATCTCAATTAGAAACGTTCTTCTATCGAACGAATTCGTTCATAGTTAAATAATTAATGGACATATCTTCATGCAAAGCGGTCACGTTTTAACTTAAAATCACTGTGTGAACTAGAAGCTTTACATCCGGCCTACGAGGAATTATTAAACACTCATTACGGACAAATTAGAGCTAGAGATAATCCTTGACGCAATTTTCTGCATAAAACTACAGCGCACTTTCGTACCTGACGATCTGGCCAACGGAATACGCATTCACATTAATCGATTTTGCGGTTGCATTCAACATGCGCTGATATACAGTGTCAGCTCCGTAGATGAGAAGTTCGTAAGAGGAATTAAAAAATCAAGATAACGTAGATGTAAAAGACAC
>VOMN01019687.1:0-12523 GCA_014899125.1 Orchestia grillus
CCTGTAGGATGCCATAGAAGTCATAGAACTTATTCGGGCCCACAAGTAGCTATGTATAAAAAAACTTCATTGTAATGGTGTGAGAAATCCTTGCTTGTAATATCTTTAAATAATGCAACACTTGTGGTAATAAATGGTTTCAAATTGTTTCAACATTCGAATGACAACATTCCAAAGAGGCCTTCATTGAGGGTAAATTTCCGCGAAAACTTGTCATGCAGACCTGGAGAGTTTGAGCGAGATGGTGTGGGCCACATAAGCTTCACAAGGGCGAAATTTTGCTTCTTAAGCGTAAAGATAGAACCAGGGATGCTGCATAGAGCAAGGCCTAACAGTAAAATGTGTTCGAAAGAAGGTGAACAACCCATAAGAATAGGGTGTTTTGACCATTCGCTCATCATCAGCTATGGTAGCTTAAATGTCATCTTAAAAAATCAAGGAAAAATATTCAAATTAGATCTCCACAGTAAAAGTGTGATAAACTTCTTATTGACCAGGAATGGTTGAAATTAATTCACTTGAATGTACAAAACAGGCCACATTTCAAAAATAACGAGGGATTCTAAAATTCGTAGTTCAAAAGATAATTTTGCCTGACCAAAAATCTTAAAGCTATTTATGGTTACCTGTCTATTAGATTCAAAGATTTGATTTCGGATGACTGAAGGGGACGGGCCTGTTAAAAGGGTCAAGAGATGTTAGGTAAAGCAATATTCTCTCCTGAGTTAGGAATTCTAAACTCCATTTTCTTTTTAAAATGAAGCCGGCTTTTAAAAATCATGCCAGATAATTTCAACTACGTGTAGTCAATAAGTCTTTACCATACTTCTACTGTAAAAATATTATTGAACGACTTTTCTGCATTATATTTTTGCAAATGACTTTCATTATACTTTTTCACAGCAGATGATGAGCGAATGCTCGAAACGTCTTATTTTTTACGAGTGGTTTATCATCTTGAAAATATATTTTACGGTTAAAAAGTGTTATAAAATATGTATTTCTAATTTTTTCTTTTTTACTGCAAATTAGAAAATTCCTAAATGGTTGCCCAGAACAGATTGGTTTATGGTTTAATCAAAAAATCCTCTTCAATGATGCTGAGGCAATATTCGAAAGAAATAAAATTGCGTACATACCATGCATAATACGCATCCAAGTTCATAATTATGAAATTCTTATTTAATATTCTATACTGAAAATTAAAAAGGCCGATTAAACTTAGTCATCCTACGGTGTTGAATTCACCAGGTGAAATTCTTATTAAAGGAAGGCTTAAATACCTGAAACATTCATTTTCCGCAAGCAATTTAAATACATCACAACACTATTATCAAAGAAAAAATGCCATCCCGAGCTACCCTAACGAAAAGCACTACTTGTAGATTCAAATGTGAGCCGACTTTCATTATTTTGCAAAATGAAAGCTTAGTGTCTCCCAAAGGGTGCCGTATTTCAAAAGAATGTTTTCTCGATGAGAATAAATTGCTCAGTAGTAAAAAACTCCGTGACTCTCCGAACACGAGTGTTTTAAAAACAAAGCGAGCCAAAAACAACTAATGAGAGTAGGAGTGCAAAGAGAAATATTAAACAGGATAAATGGGTGCTTTCAAATTTCAAAACACAATATCTCGCCAATTCAAAATTTGGCACTCTTTCTAGAATACCGTTGCATTTATGTACCGAAGCTTTCGTGAAGTATGTCGTACTCCATTTATTAGGTTTCCTCAATTGGAGGGGAAAAAGGAAATTAAATCTACTTAAGTTATCTAAATTATCCGTAAATAATTAGGAAGTATCTTCACTGAGCCGTCATAGATAACCAATCCTTGTTAATTAAACGTTACGCGAGCCGTTAACCTATGTTTTCCGTCGCTGAGGCGTGAACTCGTACGCACAAAGTCTAATTTGGAACATGTTTGAAGTCCTATTTAATGAATAAAATAGAATAGAAATTGCCAACAGGAACGAGCCAAATGATCCGTTCATTAGTTTCTACCCGAGTCCTAATTATGCCGACAGACCGCGAAACTAACATTTCGTGATTACCTCACACCGCATCACACCGTCTACACCACATATATTGTTTGTAACGCAGACTCACACCGAGGACATACCAATGACGCAAACATTTGGTATACCAAATGTTTGCAAACATGATGCAAATCTAACTTCATATAACACAACAAACGCAATCATCGTGCAGAATGTTCTTTTCTGTTTAAAAACATTTTATTTTACAAGAAATACACATATAGGGAAGAACCCGACAATAAACAAACTGTCTAACATATTTTTTTCGTTCAACGCTCTAACATAATAAATTGTGGTGACATTTATCGCACAATTCGCGCTAAGATTATTGAACAAATACATGTGATATCCTAAGTATGTCATATACACAACGCCTAATGATTGTTATTGGAAAAAATTGTCATTGCCTTTAGTTCCTTTGCGCTTACTTCAGTAGAGATAGCAATATTTTAGGCGGTCAATTTAATTCAAAAACGCTGTAAGTCTCGCTGCTCGTGCCATATAAAAGCAAAAAGCAACCTTCACATTCCTCGCGCTGCACTAGTGCAATGTGCTGGATATACTAGCACGTCCACACAGACGACTACCAAGTCGAATTACAATGAATTCCCGGATCAAGACTTTTATCTTGACTAATATTAATTTTTTCAGTGCTTAACAATGCCAAAGAACAGAATGTGAGGTCTCTCCTTGCTGCCAACAGTCAATATACATGGCCATGCTTTTTTCATAAGTTTCGCTGTCACTCTTCTAAAATTAGAAGCGCCTAGAGCACCTGCAGAGCGTCCTAGAGAGGAACTTGTGGAGCGTTGGTGAGCTTCTTACTGCGGTCATCTCGCCGTAATTAGGAGAACATTCCTCGAATTTAAAAGGCTGAATTCGTGTGTAGAGAAAATGATTCACTCTGCTAACACTGAGAAGTAGGGGACGTTGCATTTTCCAAGCACAGACGTGGTACATTATATTCTCGTATTTCCTCCCTAATTTAACCATCATATTACGTAAAACCATGGTATTATCTTCCTAATACATTAGTCGTGCCCGCAGGCATTTCTCTTACACTCTACAGGGTGTCCCAGAAAAAAGGAAACCCATTTCAAATAATAGGCTCTGATGTTTTCCTTTTAACGTAAACCTTTACACCTGCCCTCAATTAAAAGTGGTTTACCTTGACATTTTTCAATGATTTATTACTGCTACTCCTACTTCTACTACTACTTCTACTACTAATACTGCTACTATTACTACTACTACTAATACTACTACTATTACTACTACTACTATAATTACTACTACTTCCTTGACATCTTCCTCGTAACTCAACCAATATAGTCGTACAAATGGACGTAAAATAGCGGAATCATTACGCATAAAGCACAGTTTCGTCGATTTTACTCACTAGTAGTAGATCGTTACGTACGGTTTTTAAATGCCAGAGAATGAGCTGCTGATATTAAAAACCTCCTCTCGCTCAGCTGAGCAAAATTAAACTCACTGTGTTTGAGATTAAATCTTTTAACGGTCAAACAACAGGTTGCTCTTGCCGGTAAGCGTAGAGGATCAGCAACGAGGACTAAGCTTTCAAGGCTTGTCAAGGTACCACTAACTGACCAAAATCATCAGCGATGTTGACGCGGGTTCTCCCGCTGTTCTGAGGAGTCTATGCTGCGCCCCTGACTCGATCGAGAAGTTTAGGTGCCACTTCAAGGGAACAAGACTAATGGCGACGTATAAACGATGGTTGGATAGGGTGTCGCAGTACATACGCAGGGAGCTAAAAAACGAGAGTTACTAACTTTGTCGGTGGGATGGGACACGCAAAGTAAACACCTTTTCACGAATGCCAAATCTTTCAGAAATCCTTAGTTTTCAAGACACTGAGGTTTGAAATTTAACCTTGAGGCCTAGTGTGCCACATTTTCGTGTCTCTAAAACACAAACCTCAAATTAAATGGTACTTTTAACTATGGTAACCGTCGATTGCATAATGCTTACAAATCAGCTCACTTTGCCACATTGTGTTGACATCATGGCACGTTTGCCAAATGAAGAAATGGCAGATGTGCATTTGGTTTACGGCGAGGCCATCAAGAATGCTTGAGGCGCTGCTAGGTTGTATCAGGAGCGTTTTCCCAACTGATATTTGCCCGGACATCGTGTGTTTACAAGCATACATTGTCGTCTACACAAACAAGGAAGCTTCAATGCGACCTGGAGAGGTTCGGGTCGGCCCAGAGAATTAATTACATGAGGACGTACTGCAATAATTCCGTGACAAGCCTTATGCAAGCATCCAAGCTGCTGCACGTAACGTAGGACTTTCAAAGCACGTCCACCTATAGCATGTTCTCCATGACAACAGTCTACATCCTTACCATTTTCAGACAGTTAAGGATCTGCTTCTGACCGATTATTATCCCCCGAGTACAGTTTGCACGTTGGAGCCTGAGGCACGAAAATTTATTGAAGCATGTTCTCTTCACCAACGAAGTCACTTTCACATGCAATAGAACGTTCAACTTACATAACTTGCACAGTTGGTAAGAGGATAGCTCTCATGAAGTGCAACTATTCAACTACCAGCATTGGTTTAGTGTCGATGTGCGGGATGGTGTTGTCGGCGACTATCGTATTGGCCCATATCTGATACTCCCGCAAATAGATCAGTCTATGTCACGTTTCTAATGGGCGTATTGTCTGAATCACTGGATGATATGCCTCGGGGTTTTCGCCATCGAATGTGGTCCCAGCCCGACGGAGCTCCAATTCCAACAGGAATGCTCGCCAAAATCTAAACGACGCTTTTCTGAATAGGTGGATATTGCGTAATGGGCCAGTGGCATGACCTGCAAGATCTCCAGACATGCTTCCTTTAGATTTCTTTTTCTGGGGCCATATGAAATCATTGATTTACAGAACAACTGTGGAGTCCAAGATGGATCTTGTCGAAATGATAGCAGCATTTAATATTGCAGAAGACCGAGACTTTTCAGTCGTGTCCAGCTACACGTTCAGAGAAGGTACCAGACCTGCACTGACGCGGAGGGTAGACATTTCTAGCATTTATTGTAAAGCTTGTTTGATAAAATATCTGTTTCTCTGATATTCGTTTCATTTACCAGTATGACATATCTCAGAAAAGGAAATGTTATTAACTGGGCATCGAGGCCAAATTTAAAACCTCAATGCTCTGAAAACTAAGGAGTTTTAAAATGTTTGGTATTCGTGAAAAAGTGCTTGTATTGCCTGTCCTTGCCTACGGTCAAGGTTAGTATCTCACGTTTTCAACACCCTGTTCATACAGTATACTCATACAGGGTGTTAGGAAAAAAGAGGTAACAATTTTTCCACCTACCTGAAAGTAGCAAACTAAACACTTTTGCCTCCTTGAAACTTGGTGGAAAAATTGATTTTTAAGATACTAGCTGTTTAATTTTGAAAGGTGGAAATTTGAAAACAAAACTGCTCGCCAGTAATTCATTTATACATTTACTTTAAAGAAATTGTTCAAAGTTTATACCACGCACATCAATACGCTTGTGATATCTTGGACTTAAAAACTACCGGATATTGTAGCGAAAGAAATATTTCAGAAATATCGCCAGAAGCCAATGCAATTCTTGCTACGAGATCTTCCTCTGATTGCACAGATGCTGAATAAACAAGGCTTTTCATGTGTCCCCAAAAAATGAAATCGAATGGAGTCATATCGGGAGATTTCGGTGGCCAAGCAACGGGACCATCCCGACCAATCCAATTACACAATTTAGAACTTATCAGTCTAAACGTTTTCATAAAATATCTCAACAGTTAAACTTTTTTCACAAAGCTTCATAGGGGCAGAAGTGTTGAGCATGCCACTTTCTGGTTGATGTAAAATTTTGTACCTCTTTTTCCCAACACACTGTATATATACATGTATATATATACATATATATATATATTGTGTTTGCAGGAATGTCTTCACTGAGCTGAGGAAACAGGGAGGATACAGGAAAGCAGTCATGCTGTGGTGACTATCTTTGAATTTTTAAATTAAAAATCGAAAAATCCTTCCTGCCTCAGGAAGATAGCGTAGGAATCAGAGAAACAAAACTCCCGAAAGGAGTTTTGTCCTTAGTCCTATCGCTCCTGAAGCCTTGTTGATGATATCGTAAAAAGATTGACAAAGACGCATCTCATGAGCACGTGGGTATTTTTGGGAGGCAGAGTTTAAGCAGCTTAGGAACGCTGTATCTCAAGCTTCCGTACGACAAAAGCCAATGCAAGTACTCAGGCTTTGTACTTTCTAATACACAAGTGAAAAACTAACAATTATCTAAGAAAGATTCTTGTGTGTGTTGCATAATTGGTGGTGATTGAAGTTAAGCTGTGAGGAGCCGAAGAATGGAGGAAAATGGAGGAAAAAAGTTGCGGTAAATACAGAAATAAGCATACTATGAGTATGGTTCTTACCAATTGACTTGAGAAGGTAGCAATAAAATTGCAGGCAATGGTTATTATGAATCAGGGGGTACCAATCTTTAGCTTTCAAGCTGTCGAGAAATAAGGATTTTAACATTTGGGTGGACTGGAAAAAACGAAACTTTATTTACAAGAATTTTCTTGGTCAAGGGGAATAAAAGGAATAATAAAGTCTGCAAACATTCGTAGCGATTGAATGGAATGGCAAGTCAAATTTGTTTCCATTGACGGTCGAAGTGGCCCAAACGGCATAGTAAATTACAAACTTAAATTTTTGGTCACTTAGTTAACATAAATTACTTATCTTATATGAAACTGATGTTTACTGAATATCGGATTATTCAATGTTGTCGAAAATCTAAACCAGGCGTAACAAGCGTGAGGTACCGTGCATCCAACCGGTTGAGTATTTCCTATTTAAGCACGGTAATTTTTCAGATTCATCGCAACAAGGTGTTTTATTTGCAAAGTTCACATTGTACTTAAGAAGAATTCCACTAAATTGCAACATCGGCCCGATTAAAAATGAAGGGAAAGCAAGAAAGTTGAAGGCTGCATCACTGCAAGTCTTACGGCGTCAGGGCGAGTTTCTGGTATAGAGAATGTTCTTCTTTGAGTCGTGACATTGCCATCAGGGATGTACAGACACACAGATGTGGAGATCTTGACAAAACTTAGGGACAAATACTTGAGAGGTTCACAAAATTTTAGCATAAGAAAATTGATGATACGTTAGTCTCGATGCATTTGATTATCTCTGAATAAAGCTAGAAGTATTGTAACTATGACTTGAAATAATTTCTTCCAAGGAGCGTGGGTGAAAGTTGGAATTGATGTCTGTTTTGACAAGAGTAATCTGCTGTGGTTGCAGTTTTGCTCAATGCTGTTATAGCTAAGAAAAGGATATTCAACCGTAAATATGAGATTTGAGTTTTTCTTAGATCTGACTTCAAATTGCTCGTATCTCAGCGCATACTGTAATTCTCATTTCACTGAAGTTGCCTTAATACTCTGTGGGGTTTAAAAAATTATTTTTAAACTCATTGATCGTAAAATTCCCAATGTGCTATTCACGCAAAGTCTCCTTCACTGCTACTGTAAGCTAGAATCATTATATTATTTTGCATTAAATTTGTCATGATACAGTCCACAAGATTGACCTCACTGCTATACGTAAACGTTATTGTTGATGCCACGACATAGTAAATTTTATTGAAAATAAATTACCGTAGACAAGGACTTCCCAAGCATTCTACATTTCATGAGCACAGCAACGACCATTCCTCTACATCCTCCGTGAAAGTGTAGGAAAAACTAACCCAAGGGCTCATAAAAATCGTTCAGAGTTTTGTCTACCATTAACCGGTGATGGAGCAATATCTGGTATCAAGTTCAGTACCCCCTTTGTTTGATCACACTAATCTTCGCCAACACTGCTAACTTCAGCATCTAACAAGCAATGAGTTTCTTAGAATATTTTCTCACATGATTCACGGGAATGAATCATAATTTACGACTAAGTTGACGCCGCTCGTACGTACAAAAAAAGCCAATTCTGAAAGGCTCTGCGTAAATTTGGATCGTCATCATCCACATCTGGGCTTGACTTTTATTTTGAAGAGCTAGTTAATAACTTGCATCAAACATAAACTGCAAGATTGGTTAATATGAGTATTTTCGTGTGCAAGTCCCAAAATAGGACCCAGGTGCTGACGAAAGTTCATTTTGAGATCATACATTCGAAATTAATACTACACGCATGAAGCATGCGATAAGTAATGCTATGAAAGTGCGAGAGTTAGATAATGCACAAGAGAATTTTTTTTCCATTCAGTCCATAGGGGCATGCGCTAGATTGAGGCTTGGTGACACTAAAGTCTTAGCCTATCCATCGAGAATTCTTTTCGTTTCGTAGGTGAATAACATCGTGTGAATGGAAGCGTTCAGTTCATAATTTCACTTTCATTTCCAGTTCTTTTTACGTTGTGTTTATCCTGGAATGAATGCTCGATATTTATCACGAAGCATAAGTTTTTATCGTAGTTGTTATGAACCTATATACGAGTACATATGTCGTTGACACTGTTTTAATGCAGGGTCAACAATTTGTTCCTTGACGTGGTATGAAATTTCTATCACGTTAAGTTTAAGTATGGCAAGGAAAACCAACGGTAAGTCAATCATGCTCGTCTTGAATCGAACGTAGATCGAACATATTCGGTCCACATTGAATTCGAAACCTCACATTTGTGGAGTTTGTACGAGAACGAATGTGACAGGTATAGAGAGTATTTTCGTTTGCTTGCAATTTCGTAGACAAAGTAAAGTCATTTATGTTGTGTTATTTATCATTTGAATTTTGTGCCATTTATCATTTTAGAAGGACTTTAATCATTAATAATGACTAAACTAAACCAAAGCCTAAAAGCCTGCAACTGCATCTGAATGGTTGAAAGTGATTGAACAATGCACGACTTATCTATTGTATATGTGAGAGCGAAATGTAAAATGCGTATGAATCGAATTTAGCATATAGCCTAACTGACTACATAAAGACACCTCCTAACTGAGAAAGAATAATTGAACTTTCCGCTTTGAGCTTTTCTCATTTATGACCTAAACCTGAAATAACGATTGTGACGAGAACGCTTGATTGGCAATCATGTTCATCCAAGCTCGCACACGCGAAACAGGTTTATATTGATGGCGTGTTCCTGTGATGCCCTTTGAAGAAATAGACCCATCTCAGCTGAGTTCCTCTATTATTTGCTTTCACTCGTTGACATGTTTGTAAACAAGTTCTGCGTAAGCAAACCAGACTTCTAATAAGAACCCGACAGTCTGCGAGACACTACAGGCTGCTGGAATTCGCACCCCGATTGCTTTGAAGTTTGTACTGTTGCTAGGGAGTGAAAGAATATACTTATCGGTTGTATGGGATAAATATTCAGAGGCCTATTATTATATAAGCCGATCCTTAAAAGACTAATACAGAACGCGAGCCAATAAGAAATTTTGTTATAGTATTCAACATTTAAACTACATTATATGTATCTCACAGATGAGCAAAAATTCAATTGGAAAATTACATCAAGTTTTCAAATTTACTCTTTATTAAAATCATAAGAGTGTGTTTGATATAATTTTTCACTTTTATTGACATGACTTTTTACATTTCAACACCGTCATCACACTCCTACGCATTAGAGAAGTAAATGAAACCTTTGGATCATTATCCGTAGAGTACTTGTTTTCAACTGTCCCCCTTGTGCGTGGGTTACTGTCAGAGGTACAATGCATTTCATAATTCAATGTGACTGAGTATCACGGGTAAGATAGGTTCCTCGTCTTTTTCTTGTACAAGTAAAAGATGTTGAACTACGCCTGTTACGTCCATTTACTAATAAATTCACATACATGAGCTGAGGGGCAGTATATATGTAGAGCCGTAGAATATAATCTTTTGAAGGTATTTTTGGATGCAGAGATCATTGTCAACTTTTCCCTGTACCAACGAGGTTAAATAATGGCAAAAATCATGCAGAAAGTAAATTAGGGGAGAAATAATGATAAAAAAAGAAGTTATGGGAAAAAATGAAGGTCCATGTACGAGAAAAAATGAAGATAAACTGTCTATTATTAAAAACTATTAAATCTTGTACACAATATTTTAAAAATGAAAATTGAGTAAATTTAACACAAGCTGCAGGTAAAGCTACTGTAAATATAGTAATTATGATAGCAATAACCCCTTAATAGTTTAGACAACATTTAAAATTTACTTTTAATACCAGAAATTTATCAAATCTCACTCATACCTGTAACTCGGATATTTTACCTAATCCTGGGCTGCTATTTCTCTGATGGCACTCATGAGGAATTTGTTCAGTTTTAGCAATGATGAGGTGGAGCTTCCTCAAGCATGCGCTCAGGAAACTCGGATGCACTCGAGTTGCTGAAAGTATGAGAAAAATCTTGCTAATGATAAAAAGGAAATGAAACTGTGAGTTCGGGTTCTGGAAAGAGAAAAGACCGTAGAGTACGAACACATCATACTTTATACTTACATATTTCAGAAAATATTTTTTCAGTAAACGCAGATCAATTGTATTACGAAGTCAGATTCTCATCTTCTTTTTATTAGAATAACAGACTTGACACTGACGGCCTAGAATCGATCGCAAGAAAATTTTGAGATAGTAAAATTACCATGGAATGTTGGCTCAAGAGCGGATATTAACTTTGGTCGTTTACGGCATAACTTTTTATTTTCAATACGCTGATGAGGCAACGATATCTAAAATCCCACACTCGCCCAGCTGCCTAAGAAATGAAGTTATACATTTGTACGTAATGACGCTCGATGCAAAGTTTTTGAGTCGCTTGTTCTGTGATACGTTGTAAAGCTCTGAATTTTATGTAATCTTTTCTTCGGTAAATATAATTTTTCTTCTAGATTCATGGATGAAATAGCGCTATTTCCCTCCAGCACATCAGGGTGAGGCAGGGACTCCTCAGTAACATGAAAGCTCACTGTAGAAACGCGACTTGCGTGAGTCAATTTAGAGAAGATGAGTTGGATCTGAAGGAATTAGTTTTTAAGGAGTGGCAAAATTGTAGTTTTCCACAAAAGTGAAGGAATACTTTCTCAAAAGTTAGTTTGGAAACTCATTGGAAGGTCTAGAGAAGGAACGGGCGGCATCCACTTGTTAGAAATTATTGAGCGTGAGAGAAAGTTCTGATGGTCAACAAAGGTACGTTTGGTAACATGGAAGGGGTGAGAGGAATACTGAGGAGACTACAATATCATCGAAGCATGCAACAGTGTGCTGTAAAGTCCACATGCAGAGGAAAATACTCGGACTGGTTGGATGCACATAAATATTTTATTTGCCCCTTGCATTGCTTTTCCTTTCTTGAGAAATATAAATTGGCGGAAGAGGAATCCCTGCGTGGTGCCACATACATAAGTCGGCAAAGCCTATCGCATCTTCCAACAGACTCAAAATCGTATCGAATAGTGGAACAGACCACTAATCGGAGCCACGATTCAATAGCGATTAAAGCACTTAGACCGGTGGCCGCTGCCTGAAACGTTGCATCATCTTCGGCTCCCCCATTCTGATTCTTAGGACTAGCATCGAACATTTGCTATCACATGAAATTTCACTTCTTTTTGATGAAAATTTAGCTCGCCGATTAACAACATTTCTACTGGTTTCGTTGCAGATGTTGTACAGGAAGCGAAGCGGCCTGCAGTCCCCTTCTCAAAAGCAAATCTCGCTTCTGCCAACCCTCGCGTGAACGGTAAGTGAGTCTCACAAGCAGCAAATGCTTCTCGGAATTTTTCTGCCACTGACACGGCTAGTTGTGTTGACGGACACAGCTTGTACTTCAAAGACGGAGAGAGAGGCGAGAGAGAGAGTGAGAAAAAGAAAGAGGGCTCTGGGTCCTCTCTGATGTGCCACTGGGGGAAGGTTCTGTGGAAAGAATTGAATAGGAATAGCACTTTTGGACCAGAGATATCTGTCTCTATCAATACACTTCATTGCTTTTCGATATTGGGATTGAACTTCCTTTCACGTATAGTTTCATCTCTATGAGGAATTTGATTTACTGTTTGAATGCATTCTGCAGATCAACAAAACAAGCGATGCATCTTGAAATTTCTAATTCATGACATTAGAATTAAATTTTTCAATATTGGGAGAAATGGTTTTTTACCTCTTAGAGTGTGAAAATTCATGTAAATTTATCATTTTGAAATTTCAGAGATACAGTGCTTGAACATAAGTATTTGCACAATTCTATTGATATTTACGATGTTTTTTTTTAAATTTTGAGCTCTGGTTTGGGTTAAAGAGTACAAAAAGTTCAGAGAACATATATTTACCAGAATATTTAGAAAGAGCAACAAAATTTGTCATCCAGAAAATCAACTAAGTAAAATAATTGTGACGAGACTACCTAGTGCGACAAGGGTTGAGAGGTCGCTTCATACCCCTCGCATACATATATGAGTGCA
>VOMN01019688.1:0-12470 GCA_014899125.1 Orchestia grillus
TTGAACGTCGGCACAACACACATCTTGCCGAAACGAATGTTGAACAAATTATTCAGCATTTTACTGGGGTTCTACGAGACAGATTACCATTAATTCTATTGTGATACTAGTGCCATGATCTTGTCGCTGAATTCTTCATTTTAGAGAACGAGTTTCGAGTTTAACTTTCGCATGTGTTCTCTACGCTTATATCGTAAATGTAGACCGATTTTACTTTTTTTCGTGACTGCGGAGTCAAAATAATATTGGTTGCCTCGATGGTCGAGGTAAGCACACATCATCTTACATTTACTTCGCTCATGCCAGCCAGTGCTTCAAGTGAACATAAAGCTACAAAAGATATTTCCAAATGGCTCTTGAATGTTTGTTACGTGTCCATGATTTCTAGATGGGAGGTTCTGAACGATAAATGGTTTAGATTTTTGAGTTTTTAAGAATGAAATTACCTTTTTTCATACTGACGATCGAAATTATTGTAATTACATAAGTTTGTGTTTTGAAATTACAAACTGTGCAATGGAATCTAGGTTATATTCGGTATTTTAAGCTTTGAAAAGGAAATTTTGTACATAAAAGCGACTGTGGCAAATTTCCAACGTGCACCAAACGAGTAATCTGATTAATTTTTATAGTAAAATACTTTTATAATAATATACGACTGAAAATTGAAATGGCATTATATTATCAATTAAATAGTATAAAGTTTATGAAGAGTTTATCTTCGTTAACTTACGATCAGAGAAAGTTGTAAAGGTGAAAGTCACGTCGTTATGTATACCATTAATTAAAACTAAGTTTTTTATTGACTTAACATACAGATTGTGCATCTAACTCGGAGTTTGCTTATAGCTGGAATTTTCAATACCGTTCCTGAATTTTCATAAAATATCTCTCAAAAAAATTTGAATTTCGAAGTATATATTTTTTAGGATTAAACGAAGCTGCAAGCAAAGTATCGAAGTCAGGACAAAATTTGAGGAAAAGTGTGTCTTCTACCACGAATGCTAATTCCTAGCATATAAACTTAATAGACTTCATTTCCCACTCCTGTAAACTATGTCGTTAACCACATGAATGTACTAGATAAGAGCCCCAGTATCGAGATTCAGACTTCCAAGGGGAAGTTGTTAGGTTACCTCATCTCTAGCTAGGCCTTCGGGAATTTTATTTTTCTTGGCTAATTTATTTTTCATTTTCATGCCTTCATTTTTGATCATTTTGATCTCTTATTTCTTCTTCCTTCTGAACCATCTGTCTCTCTACGCAGGGAATCCAGAGTAGGAACACGGCTGTTCATAGATTCCACGTTTTCTAAAGCCCGTACTAAACGGTTCCTTCTTTTCGTTCTCTTTCAATCACATTTCATGGGGACTGAGAGCTTCAAGTTGATTAATTAAAAATCGAAGGGCAAATAAACAAGTTCCTAAGGGGGGCTCGTGATGAAGCCTTTGGCCCAGTGAAGGGCACGATCTGCAATTGGTATACAGTCATCTCCCCCTTGGAGCGCTTGATCGATTCCAGCAAACAACCACTCTATCTGCTTATTGTGTTCTTACTGCATGGGCTAATTGCCGCTTGTTACGTAAATTTTTTCCGTGGTGTTTGATGGTTGCTCTAGCTGACACAACTGTTCATGTGGGGAACGACTGTTGAGAAGTTGATCTAGTTGACACAGCTCAATGGGGGGGACGACTATTGTGGAGTTGCTCTAGTTGACAAAGCTCTATGTGGGGAACGACTGATGTGAAGTTGCTATAGTTGGCACAGCTTTATGTGGGGAACGACTGATGTGAAGTTGCTCTAGTTGACACAGCTCAATGTGGGGGATGACTGTTGTGAAGTTGCTAGTTGACACAGCTCAATGTGGGGGACGACTGTTGTGAAGTTGCTCTAGTTGACAGCTCAATGTGGGGGACGATTGTTGAGAAGTTGCTCTAGTTGACACAGCTCTATGTGGGAAACTACTGTAAATAGAATCGTGGGTAACTTTCCCTTGATTTGTTGATGAATCGTGATTGTTTTCAAATGTGTAAAGAATTTTCACGCAAAAAATCGCCGTTGAATATCACATAAAGAGTTGCCATAAACAATCGCCGTAATTTAGTTTTGGGAATCCTAAAAAGTTCTGAACGCGGGTCCCGTCTCAGCCGAAAAGTTTATAACTTCATCACCGAGTTAACTTGTTTTTAAATACATTCGACAAAGGCCGCTTCTGGTAGTGTTAAAAAAGTGTGATACCAACACTGACACTCGCATTTATTGGTGGTGATATTGACAGAATGAATCTCCGTTATCTCCTGAGGCGTCATGCAAGTTTGTAAAATTTGAGGTGAATAATGCGTTTGGATTTAATAACATATTACGATATCATGGAAAAATAGTTTCATTTTATTTGCAGCCTTCTTTGAAATTTATGACAGATAAGATGAGCCACAATTTTTAGAGCACCCATTGATCTCAGCGTTTCTCCGCCAAACCTCCCTAAAATTGACAAGAGACATGGTAAAGCACGTGATGCTATCCTAACATCGAAACTGTGTTCATATAGTTCAAGTCACTAATCTATATGCTACACACATTTCACACAGGCATGGTGGCGGACTATGTTTCTAACTTCAAGGCTGTTCTCGTCGCCAACATTGTCCTGACGATCATCTTCAACGTCGCCACCGTGTTCACCCCAACATCGGACGCGCACAACATGAATATTATCTCCTTCAACAGCTCCGGAGTTGCCATCTCACAACCGGACTGCCTTCCGAACGGTCAAACCATTTCCAGCCTCGGAGATGAATGGGTGAGCTCTACACTTAACCTCAATTAAGTCGCTAAATCCATTAGCAAGTCTCGCCCACTCAAACGTTTAATTCTCATTGTCCTTGTCAAAAGTGTTTGTATAAAATCGAGTAGAAGTAACTTATGTTAGGGAAATTCCGTACATTACGTACGCAACTAATTTAGCCTGTTATGTGCAATCGGTGTTAAAAAAATCACGTGATTTAATTTCAACTATTCGTAGTCAATAAGAAGGTATCACACTTTTCCTAAAAAAGTTATAATCGCGTTATTTTTGTAGATGATTTTTTATTGTTGCTTTATAGCTGATGAGCGAAACTTTCTCTTTTTTCAAGTTATTCACTTTCTCGAAAATATAATTTACGCTTTTAAATGTGTTATACAGTTTTCCTGGTTCTCCTTTTTTTGCTGACAACAAGTTTAATATGCATGCAAAGGTATTCCTTCACAAGCTGCAAGCAAGTCCACCAAAATTTTATGAAACGTATCATTCAATTATTCGTGTTGATTGGAGTGTGATAGAGTTGTGTTATTTATGATCATTACATACAAGTGATCTCATTGAAATGAGCGTTTTTCGTCACGCTATGGTTAATAATGCAAAAGTTTAAATTAATCAACGGTATTTTTTGGGCTGAAACTAATATTTTTCAACCCTACTGTATGATGGGTATACTGTGGTGTGATAATTTTCCATTTGAATAAGCTGTAAAGTGATAGAAATATAGTAATTAGCTGAAGTTGATATAGATGCTACTTCACAGTACATGTTCACCTCAACAGGATAAAAGCGCGAATTCTTCAATATGATTTACACGTACATGTCCTGTTCGGAGTGTTTAATTTTCATTAACTTATTCTTCCACGCAGTATCTAGTGATGCATCAACACAAAATTCATAAACAATGAAATAATGTAATTACGAACCACAAAATGCCTATTCACTATAACTAAATACACTTGATAATTACTTCACGAAGATGAGGACCATGAGGTCCTTCTTCAAATTAATGCTGCTAAATTTTGTGCAAAGCTAAATGTAGCCTAATTGCACAAATACATATATGTTACAGCTAATTTTTTCCAAAAAAATACAGCCGCATTGCCATGGATATACAGGCTGCAGCTCATTTTTCGCACGTCCTAAAGACAGCCTCGGTGCCAAAATAATTTGGTCTTTAAAGAAGCAAGTTCCCAAGCATCTTTCTCACGAATCAAACATGCTTTTGTGTTCGGCCTCCAGATCTGCTCCATCTCCTGTCCCAACAACTCGCCTACGAATGTGAACTGGGCAACGGAGGCGACGCTGTACTGCTCCTCTGTGGACCGCACCATGCCTGTGAGAATTTATTTACACTCAATAGTCCAATCAAACTCGGTTCTTTTTGTCAACTCTGCCGTTGTGACTCTGTAGACAGCGAAGGAACAAAGTACTCCCTGATACTCGAAGAATATAAAATGTCGGTGTCATGTACGCCCTGTGATGCCGGATTCGCAAAGATGTTCCCGACTCCGTTGTCACCTCCACAATCATGATTTTTCTGCATAAGTGGCTTAAGACCTAATTATTCATAATTAATTGTTTAGAACAACTTATAAATTTCAGTGATAACGGAATCTTGCAACTTGAACAACAATATCGCTTTTTAAATTGGGATTGGTGAGTTTGATTTCATTCTTTACGAAGCTTAAACTTACTAAGTTGCATGGAAAGAAACCATCAAATTTGCTGCACTGGTTCTGCGAGCCAATAAAAGTAATTCCAAGGTCAAATTTATCCAATTCTACTATAATAATAACAATGATTTATTAGTTACTTGATCGGTCTTACCTTCCCCCTTATCAGTGTTTCATACGAAAATTTTACTGTAGTGTCGTAATTTTTTTGTAGTGGCGTGTAGTGCTGTAGTGGCGTTGCTATGCTGTAGTGTCGTAAGAAAGATGCCAGATCTCGTGTCGTAAATGAATTAAAATCTGAAGAAAATTAAATATTGTATTCGACAGAATAAGGGATGAAAATGTTTCGGTTAACATAGATTGGTTGTAAATTGTTTATTTCGAGGAAATGATGAGGTACATTTGTGAGTCCTTAGATGTTTTACCAGGAAATCATCATTCATTTTAAGGATAAATATGGCAAGTCTCGACATTTTTTATGGGTTGCAGGACTAGTCTACAGCAGATTTAATAATCATATGAACAAATGTTCACCTACGGAAATTGGCGAAATAAATAAATATTTTATTCTATGGAAGCAAATCCGAAAATGCTTAGCTAAAAAGTTACGATTTGAAAGTTAGGGCATGTAGCTAGGAAAATGCGTCAGAGTTAGAATAAGTTTCTAATCATGAGTGAACGATACAGAGTTCAAAGGTAAGTTAGGTATGCACAGTAATTGTTAAAAATTAATTCGGTCTGTTGTGATGCATACGTAGAAACTGTGGTGCATTAATCGCTGAAATTCCTGGTGCCTTCTCACGAGTTTCTTCAATCATTGAGCCGGCGCTTTCTCGCATGCATGATAGCAGACGGACGGAATTTCGAACAGCCACTGTGAGTACCTAACCTACTTTCAAGCTCTGTATTATACGTTCAAAATAATAAGACTGCTCTGACTTTGATCTCTTATTTTCTTACCGACATGCTCTAACTTTCCGGTGACAGTAACTTTTTACCTTAGCATTTTCAGACATGCCTCCATTGAGTAAAATGTTTTTTTTTTCCGAAACGAACCTTATGTTACCGTTCATTCAAAGAATTCTGGAACACCTTGAATAATACCAACTCTAAATATCCTCTTTTAGGAAAACATCTCGGGTTAAATATCCATTTTAACTCCCGTGTTGCAGCCGCCGC
This sequence comes from Orchestia grillus, assembly GCA_014899125.1. Lineage (NCBI taxonomy): Eukaryota > Metazoa > Arthropoda > Malacostraca > Amphipoda > Talitridae > Orchestia > Orchestia grillus. Next base: position 5,653 of record VOMN01019688.1, read on the forward strand.
TATCAGGCTGCTATTTGCAAAGGGCGGAGGACGTTGACTGCGGCTACGAGGTATTTTTCTCGACCGCCCTCGACCCCGGCTGGAGCGTCAGAGCTCGGCGGGAGAGTTCCTTCCACACCGACGACCTTTGTGCGGTGACGTGCACCGCAGGCTCGGCGGTGGAGGTCGATGCTGACTACTTGAGTAATTCTCAAACCTTCTGGGTCTACTTCATCCTGAGGATCTTCGTAACGCTGTTCATGAACGCCGCGTTCTCGATGATGGTAAACAGGATGCTGGGTCAACTTTTGCAGACAACGCCACTTGGTTGTTGAGCTTAAGTTTAAGCTTTTTCATCCCTAGATTAAGTGATACAACTTCACTCGAATTAGTAGTTTCTTTTGTACGCGAGGTGCAAGAATGAACAGTTGGATGCAAAGTTAAATTCCTGATTACGTGTTTCCTATTCTTTGTGTCATTCAATGCTTACAATCGATACAATCGTACGTATTTCATGTCATAACACTGGTGCAGTTTTCCACTGGAAAAGTTCAAGTATGTTTCCTGAAGTAAGTTGCTATAAAAACTTGACGCATTTTGGACGATAATCCACTTGAATTAACACGTTGCCTACGTATTGGGCCACCGGTGTACCAACCAACCACTCTTGAGTAACGGTTTGCCTGTGCACCAACACTTTTGATTTGTGGATATAGAAAACTCTCATATATGAATTATATTAGTAAACAAAGACCATTATGCTAAGTGAAAAGGAAGAGCAAAAATGACTATAACAAGTCTAACTTCAACGCACGAAAATGTCGCCGAATCGAAATTCAGCCCCCTTTATGGAACAGATTAGGTACATGCATTCATCTGTAGCGAACGTGCTCACTATAATTTTTTATTAATATACTAATTTTTTACAACTAAAGGCAGCAAAACTGTCATATTTCTCAATAATTTCTATTAAATGTCTTTGTGATGTCTCCAAGCCAGGGATGAAACGATCGATGAGCTGAAAATTCTCAAAGCTGAGAAAACATTAACAAAACTCTGCCCTCAGCTGTCTTTTTATTGCAGCTGAATATATCTAAATACACGAGGGAACTTGAAGTTGATACCTCGTAAGATTTTACACGTACCGAGGGTACCACCTTACTGCTCGTGAGAATAATACCCAAAAGATCCCATGTAACCTTTCTTTAGACACGAGGAAATTAGAAGTTAAGTTTTAGCCTGATATTTATATCTACAGCCTCTTTTTGTTTCAAATTTTGAGAAAAAGCTTTGTTTGAGGCTACAAAAGGTTTCAAATTCTCAAGCAGTCGTCCTTGACTAGTTATATACAAGTGTTTTGTTAATATTCCTTGTCGAATCTGCACAACACAAGACGTGACGGCTTAGAGTACATTTGTGGTCAAAACCGTCATCTTTTACTGACAATGACTTTGTTTAAAGTCTTAAGTCTACTTTCAATTTTTAATGTAAAAATTTCAAGCATGAATACAAAAAATGTGAAAGTCATACCTAACATAAAATTAGTATCAATTCAAACTTCAAAAAAGTCAACAACTGTACTTGCATAACAGTAAGTCAACATGAATTCATACTTCATGTAAGTCAACATGAATTCATGTTTCACGTAAGTCAACATGAATTCATGATTCACGTAAGTCAACATGAATTCATGTTTCACGTAAGTCAACATGAATTCATCTTCACGTAAGTCAACATGAATTCATGCTTCACGTAAGTCAACATGAATTCATGCTTCACGTAAGTCAACATGAATTCATACTTCACGCAAGTCAACATGAATTCATACTTCACACAAGTCAACATGAATTCATACTTTGCACAACTCAACTTCAATTCATACTTTGCACAACTCGACGTCAATTCATACTTTGCACAACTCAACATGAATTCATACCTTGCACAAGTCAACATGAATTCATACCTTGCACAAGTCACAAGAATTCATACTTTGCACAAGTCACATGAATTCATACCTTGCACAAGTCAACATGAATTCATACCTTGCACAAGTCAACAAGAATTCATACTTTGCACAAGTCAACAAGAATTCATACTTTGCACAAGTCAACAAGAATTCATACTTTGCACAAGTCAACATGAATTCATACTTTGCACAAGTCAACATGAATTCATACTTTGCACAAGTCAACATGAATTCATACTTTGCACAAGTCAACATGAACTCATTCTTACTTCACATACAGTTAGCGTGAGCTCATTCTTACTTCACATACAGTTAGCGTGAACTCATTCTTGCTTTACATTCAGTTAGCGTGAACTCATTCCTGCTTCACATACAGTTAGCGTGAACTCGTTCTTACTTCGCATACAGTTAGCGTGAACTCGTTCTCACTTCGCATACAGTTAGCGTGAACTCGTTCTTACTTCGCATACAGTTAGCGTGAACTCATTCATACTAAACCCATTCCATACGACGATGCTATTTTTTACGAGTTATGTGGTCCGTTGGAGGGTCGCACGGCGGCATTCGTCTTAACATAGTCAGCATAAACTCGCACTGACTTTAAAATGAGTGTACACTTTTCCTTATCTTTATGAACCTCAGCAATTATTAAATTGACAATTTCGTATGAGTAAATATAAGGATTTTAACTTGGATCTCCAAGAAATACAATTTTTTCTAGTGAAACCTGAGCTACATCTTCGACGGCGTAAAAGAAAAAGAAGTATCTTCTGTTTTCTCTGAGTTAGGCTTTCAATGTCCTTAGTCGATAGTAGTGGAAACAAATAATGCAGCCGTCAACTACCACACAGGACGCTTCGATCATGGCGGTCATGCTGCGCACGGGCGGCGACTACGGCAAACAGCGGCTCGTCGCCATGCTCAGCATGGCCACCTTCCCCTTCATCGCCTCCTGCATCGTCCAGTCCTTGTCCGACGGTATGGCTCTAGTTAGAACGACTCCATTGTGACTGAAAAATTCGTCTTATGGTTGGAGTGAGAAAGTCCCTCAGGGGACATTAGGAGGCAACGGTGTTAGGTTAGTTGGATCTGTCCATCGTATGCTATTAGGACTGGCGAGATCAGGGGTGCACTTTTAGGTTACCTCAGTTACAGAAAGGCCTTCAGGATTTCTATCTTTCGAGCACTCTTAGTTCCTTTCAATTTTCACAACTTCGTCGCAATTTCATCTGTCCTTTCTTCTTCTTCGTTTTTAACAAGCTGTTTCGGTGCTCAGGGGATCCTTCGTGGAAGCCGAACACACTTTGCCGACACATAACCGTTTTCAGTAGTCAATACCAAATGGTTCCTTCTTTTGGCTCTCTTCGGACCATATTTCATGTGGATGGGGAGCATCATGCTAGTTAATAATCTAATCTGGACAGAGCAATCCGTTGCTATTGGCCTGTTTTGTACTCGTTTAGATGCTGTACGAATCGAGCTATTCAAGATTGTAGCAGCTTAGGAAATTTCTATTTTTTCAGGCTCATTTTCTGCTGAATGATGACGCTAGGAAAGAATGACCGTTAATTGGCAACTGAGGAACAGTTCCCAATTTCTATCGCAGATTTTTTCCCTTTTTTATTTTTTTCAGGGACGCTAAGTGTGCGAACATTGGTACCGTGTAATTTTCATTTAATTTGCATTTGATATTTGCGTATTTCTTGAAAGACGGATGCATCACGACCTTGTCGAGTTTTACCGCAGGCTGTAATAGTACAATAAAGAGATCTCCAACTTTATCTGAGCTCTAATAAAAATTTTGATGACTTCGGCAGATGAATCTTCTTACATAAGCCCCAACAGCCCAGGTCAAAGATGTAAAATGAGAATGCACTTTTCTTGAAGATTATTTCATGGTTAGTATAAGCCACTCTGACATGACTGTTTTAAAGCTCTGAGAATATAGTGTTATCTTTATTAGCCTCCGCAGCTACTCAGATGACAATCTCCGAGCAGTGAATTAAATTATTTGTACAAGTGATATCTGAGCTCCGCACTCGACGACGTACAGGTACTAATGTCTTTTTGCCTAAAGTTACGTTTTAACGCCCTCGGTCGATAACAGTAACACGGGATGACATACTTTTATATCAGTAACACGGGCTGGCGTTTATTTAGATTCTGTATAATATTTGAATATATTCGCTGGTCTAGAGCTGTGTTCAGATGATCAAAAGTCAGCGCAGTATGCACAGTCACCAACTAAAATATGCATTATGCTTTCTCGATTAATTAATGCCCGATTTTCATTCTGTCCTGGCTAGTCCTATTGTACATTTATTGAAATCCTTGCGCGAAAATCAATCTCTAAATGAACGAAACTTTATTGTTCTTAGTGTCAAAAAAAGACAGAAGAATATCATTAACATTCGATAAAACGATACTTCGGGTTCTGAAAAATAGTTTCCCACCGTTTAGTCAACTTCTGACGGTGCAGCTGAGTGACAAGAAACATAAGTGTATAATTTCGAGTGTACCGAGAACAAAAGAACAAAACCTAAGTGATTCAAACACTAGATTCCCTAATGTTTAGGCTAGATGTCTCTCCGTTAAGGTTCATTAAAATCTATTGATAAATAAATCTAAATATCTTTGAAGTTGATTAAAAATTGAAATGAAATTAGATTTGACCCGAATGAATGTAGATTTAACACACATGAAAATAGATTTTCTCAAGTGACAAAGATTGGGTCCAGATAAAATTGGAATTGATTTGCTCCAAATGAAGGTAAAATGAATCCAAATGAAAACAGGTTTGATCCATGGAAAAACGGGTCAGTTCGTAATTTTATTGGCACAATTGCAAGATATTTTCAGATATTTTATGGCTATATTGATGTTAGAATTAAAAGGTGGCAGAACCAATTTATTTCCTATAGAACGGATCTGTTTCAAATTTGGGACTCTAAAGTAACTCGATGAAAGAAATTTATTTTGCGCATGTATTTTTTTCAAATTTATTGTATAAACAAATGTATTGACAATTTTTTACAATTTCAAAAAAAAATTTACGTCACATTTTATGCACTAGAACGCTATTGTTGATTTCAGTTTGTGTTTCAATCTAGAAAACGTAAATTTCACCCGACGATTTTTGAAGAAACTTGATTACATTTACATTTTGAAGAAATTGTCATGATTTATTTTGTTTTCAGATTTTCATGTATAATTGCCAACTTTCATAACGAAAGAAAATTGATGAGAAAATTATGATCTCATCAAAATTCCCTGTCAAATGAGGTAATTTCACCATTGTAAGCCAAAAACTCTTAAGAGATGCTACGCCTCAAAATCATACAAATACGTTTATCAGGAGAAGCAGATGAACGTAAAATGTATCATATTTATAGGATTCCTTATGAATAACATGCGAAAGATGCATTCTATATATCATACAATCAATTCAGAATGATACTCAAGAATTACTGTGACTGATGTTCAGCTCATGAGTTAGGGGAGTGATGAAGGGGGGGNATGTGCCAATAAGCCTCCAAAAAGCAAATTTAGGTGCTTTCTAACGGAAATGGCTGGACAGTCTTTTATACATGTTTATACTTACGACATATAACATACCGTACTTATGGAGGCGAAAGCAAATGCCGTGTACGTCGACCTGCGCAAATACGCGGAAGCTGTGACCAGTCATGTTGAGTCCGTTAATCCTGAAACCAGCCTTTCCCCGAGGGTAAAAATATCTTTAAAATGTTTTAAAATTACTTTGAAAACAGTGAAATTTCTTGAACGCATAAGTGTCGTTTTGCATACTTGTGTATATGATGATAAAAATATTTTACAAAATTATATTTTCGTACGTACATTTAAAACTTTGAGATTTAACATTATCACAAAAATCTTTTCAATACTTATATTATGGAAAACCTTATCCATAAACACACGTAACAAATTTATTTTACTCATTTTGCTTAAGTACCCGTTCATTAAAGCAACATGAATAAAAGCAATTATTCAGTGTTACTGTGCACACCTAACACATTTTTCAATTCTTCTCGCCTTGTTATGCCAGAATAACAGTGTTCTGTAAAATGTATCTGTGTTCTATTTTATTGTAATAACTACATTTATGAATTAAACTAGTACATTGTATACGAGACATTATTAATACTAACCCTGTTTTAATAGGTAATGATGTTTCGGCTGACTTCAAGGAATTGTGCCTTTAGTATTACTGTACACATTCATTATTAAAAACCTCTATATAGATTTCTTGTGTAAATGTAAAATGGAATATTTTCAATACATTATCATATATTAGATGCACTGAATCATGATCGGGCCACCAAGACTCGTGACAAATGAGTATTTCATTATTTTTTACAGGCCAAATCTCATCTAACGCTGTGTTTGCAGGAATTAAATTTTAAAATTCTATTCCTAAGAACGCATATCAAAATCGCTCATATAACACGTCTCAAATGAATCTTGAGGTTTGCCTTTTTTCGAGGTACTGATGGCATATACGTACGTACGTCGACTTTTGTCAACATGTATTTTTATATATGGATGTATATTGTCTTTTATTTCAAATTTCCACCTCATATCATGCTTGCAAACCCTAGTACGAAATTTTAAGCTACTTATTCAGCTATCGTTACCTGCCAGTTATTATTGAGCTACATTTCAATCTTTGCAATTTAATTCGAAATCTACGTTTTGAGTAGATTAAAAATGCTGATCGTTCACGACTAAGGTTGTCTTAGAAGTCTTGTAGCTCACAAAAGCCCACAAGTGATGTATCTCCCGAATTTAATTTTTATATTTCTGACTTTATGTCCCTCAGGGGGCATAGGATAGGCCATAGGCAATAGGGGTA
>VOMN01019689.1:0-11063 GCA_014899125.1 Orchestia grillus
TTACACCAAGCAGGCCATTACACCAAGCAGGCCATTACACCAAGCAGGGATGAGGTCTGCCAAGTATGAGGTCACACGAGCTCAGGGGGCGGTGTGAGGTCAGGTGTGCACCCAAGTCCCCCAGGCCTACGTCACCCTCCCAGGTCAGTAATGGGGACCACTTCACCAGCCAATGCTCTCGAAAGAAATAAAAGACTCTTAGTTCCGACAGAACTCGTGAGCCCCCAGGGACTTATGATCAACTCGACCGAAAATAGAACAACATGCGACTCGTGCACTAAAAGGAAGAATTTGCCAATAAATGGCTAATCATAACTGGCTAAATAATCTTCCGACCAATGCTTTAGTGAATAACTAACATCATACTTAAATGGCTATCCAATGTTATTATTCTACACAATTAAGAGAGATAGCTAAAAAATCTGCATTAAAACTCAACACGCAATGATTAGTGACTTCAGTTGTAATTGGAGGATTGAATCTGTAACCAAAGAGAAACAAGGACAATGGTGGTTTTTCCAACACGGCAGGGTAGCGCACACACACCCAGCACAACGGCAGCACACACACCCAGCACTACGGCAGCACACACACCCAGCACTATGGCAGCACACACACCCAGCACTACGGCAGCACACACCTCCTTACTAGGAGACTTCAATCCCCCAAACCCGACTGTGAACTCAGAGTAGAACTCACCACAATGGATGGGATTTTTGGTCTGGTCCACAACAGTGGAGGGGGCCCGGACGAGGGGCTGCGAGGGGTCTGTGGAGAGAGGGGGCATTAGAGGGGGCCAAGCGGTGGGGCAGCACGAGCCGGACGTCAGTGCTGAGATGGCGACCTACTCAGTCCCTCCCCGCACCAGCGCCGCCACCCTCGCTCACACTAGCCTCGTCTGGCAGCTGCAGTCTCACCTCAACTCAATTTACAGCTCTTGCTAAAACCTAACACAGCAATGATTTTAACTAATGCCTTCATGTATAAGAACTTTCTCATGTCTTCATGTACAAGATATAAAAATGCGCAACTGATCTCATTTGGGTTATCAATTAAGATAATATGCTAGCCTCGAAAATGACAAATGAACTGAAACTTAAATCTCACCCAAGTCTGAACTTAACTCAGCGAAGTTTCATTAGATGTGCTCTCACATGATCTCGACCAGCCTAGACTACAGCGAGTCCTCCCGTCTTGTGACAGTCCGAGTTAATTGAGCAGCAACTCAAGCCCCCCACCACTGCGACACCAAGCAGCTCACCACAGAAACAGAAGAGCGCATTTTGTGCACGTCTCATGTGAGGCAACCAACGCCTATGGCCAGCTCCCTATGCGCACTAAGGCTGACTTAATAAGGGTAGGAACTAGGCTGAAAAGTAGTCCAAGGTTCAGGCTTCCAGCATCAATGAAATAGTCAAAAAAATTAGCCTTGTATTCCTATGTCAAAACTGGCACTTTCCTTTAAAAAGTGATCATAAAATCACAGAATAAATGAACATACGGCACATAAGAGTATTAGATTACTCGTTAGCTCAAAGCTCTCCGTCCACATGAAACGTGATCCTAAAGAGAGCAAAAATAAAGGACCATTTGGTATGGACTTTAAAATACGTTGATTCTGTGCACAGGCGCGTTCACACAAGGGATTCCCAGCACATAAAAAGAACAAATTAAGAAAGGAGAGAAAAGAGCCAAAGTAGCTTAACAGTGTCCCCCTTGAGATGCCACTCCCCATACCATGGGATACACCAAGCTAACCCTATTTTATGTCCCTGAGGAGAACACGTGATACAGGCGATCAAACCAAGTTGGAAGAGAAAATTTGCTCAGTAAGTAAGCATTAACTGCGACGCAGGTATTAAACAGCACGCTAAACTAATTTTGCTAATTGAACCTTGCCAGCAACATGGCCCAATTAATTCGCCCATGAACTTGAATTCATGAGAAGCTACAACTGCAGGAGATGTTAATTGTAATGGTAATTTTTCCAAGAAGTACTTCAAACGACCCCAAAGTAAAAGTTAAAAAATTACTACTGTAGCCCCATAAATTTATAGATCTTATATCTAATGAGTACTGATGGCAACTTCCAATCATAAAATTTAATTGAAATCCCAGTTCATTTCTACCTCGAGAACTAAGTTTTTACCTCGGACACGCTATCTATCGCTCACAGCCACAGGGTCACTAGGGATTCAGTATGGACGCGGTTCCCTAGTGCCCATAGCAGCTGATCTCCATGAACTCGCAAAGATAATCCCACCACCCTGGCACCCCACATGGGTACACCTCAGCACTGACGTCCTGGCCCTGGTGCACACTAAGTCTCCAGCAGGAGAGGCTCAAGTATTTAGGCTGTTCAGACCACCGATGAGCAACATACGTACAAGCACAGCATGAGCTTTTCTAGAGGCTTAAGAGCTACAGTCTCTTGCGTAACAAGGTGCTGAGGGCACTTACAGGCACGGAGAGAGCGTGCCCATGTACTATGCTGGTACAGTTGCTCATCAGCTCACCAATGAATTATACCAAACATGTGACACAGGCAAATAGGTAAATACACAAATAGAATGAAAACCATGAGCAGCACAGCACCAATGCACGCCCTTGGAGGTAGCAGAACCACGAAGGGCAGACTTCAGCTCTGACCTCAGATGCGGGCTCGTCCGCTCGAGCTATCGCTTGCTGCAGCCAACAATCAAAAGAGAAAAGTGTGACAAAGAAAACATGGTGCACATGGAATATTGAATCAATCTGCGCCACAACTCACTGTAACAACCCCAGAGTAGCAGGCGGAAGGAAGCAACATAGCAGCATCTTGAAGGGCTAGCTACTAACTAGCCCTTGTCACCTGCTATTCACTTTCCGAAGGTCACCGGCCCTTTCCAATCCCCCTTGTACACAAAAAAAGACAAGCAAGTTTGACTAGAAGTCAGGATTAGATCACAGGAGATCATATGGCCTCAGTGATCTCAAAGTAAATAATTTGCATTTTACAAAAAATCCTGCAAAAACCACAAGCCAAAACTGTGAACCATCATCATAGCCTCAGAGCAATGTACGAGTATTGAAATTTGGTCATAAGATTTTTTAACATAAAATTCTATTTGAGCTAGAAGAGGCGTAAAAGCACCTAGCAACCTAAAGCTAAACATTATGGAGGAGTCAATGTTATGTGGTATGGAGGCCAAGCGACCATGGCGGCAAGGCGTTCAGAAGTCTGTACCTGCATCACTTTCACCTTGGCATCACCAGGCCTTTCCCTGCAAAGACAATAAACAAAAAGAGCCGCGATCAGACAATTCACCGCCTTTTCGTCAAGAACTGGTAAAGGGAAACATGTCTAAATAATGACTATTGGTGGCATGCAAGTGCCATCAATGCATAGGCTATATCATAACACAGCGTAGCTAACTTATTGTTTCAAGTCACCATATAATATGTCACGTGTTGTCTTTGTAAGCATTGATACAAACTTAGCAAGAGATTAGTTTTACACGGGCTGAGGTGGCAGGTTCGTACCAAGCGAACGTATGAAAGAGGGATGCCTCTTTAGTACGCTCCACATTCATACCTGTGAACACACGCAAGAGAGAGAACAAGAAGGCAGCCATTAGTGGGGCACTTGCACATGCACAGCACAAACGTAATCCTAATCAACTCTTCTACAGTGCATACATAGCACGTACAACACATCATTAGCAATAAAACGAACTTTTATAGTCAACTAGGTTTCTCTCTTAGTAAATTGAGGGAACTACCAGCATTTCAGCATAGTTATTGCAGAAATATCAGAACAAAATGACAATTAATTTAATAGTTTCAGCAGTTTCACAAATTGATATTCTTATTGCAAACGAATTCTTGTTCTAAAGTCACAAATTGGAACCAATTCGATCAAGCCATAACAAAGAGCAGTGGGCTCTGCTTCCTGGCAGGGAGCTTCACTTAGTTGAAGTCAAAAGATGTCTTGGTTGGAGTCAACACAACTTGAATGACATCTGAGAGGCGTAAAAAGAGTGCACAACGCAACTACACAGGCCTTGCCAGCACCAAATTTGCATCCTGTTACAGTATAGCCAACTCCCAAATCTCTAACTCTCAACAAAAAACTTCCATGACCCGTAATTTCTATCTGGTTCCCAAACTAACCATCTTTGGAAACCCCAAAAGACCAGTGCAAGGTTGAAAGGGATGTTCTTGCATTTACAATTTTGATCAAAGATGAAACATCTCACTTGAACTTCAACGATGAATTTTGAGGTCCAAGAAAATTGTATTATATTCAGTAATGACCAGTAGGCATAATCTCACAATGGAGCTATGCAATGTATTTGTGGAGCAGAGTGGCTCGTAAATGGCCGATGTTTAAATCGTGCTACAGCACATGCATATTGAACTGTGGAGGAGGGGCAAAAGATCCTGTGGACAGGTGAACCATGATTCTGTAAATGGCAATAATGCCTTTTGTTATGTTCATACCAAACCACATGAAGCCTTCATTGAGCTTGTGTGTAGGGGCAACACAAGGAGAAGGGCCTCACATTCTGGAGCTGTTTCAATTGTGCAGAAGTGGGTCCTGAAGTTGTGGTATCCATCAAACTAAGCCAGTATGGCTACACTTAGCTGCTAGATAACTAAGTTTTACCATTGGCACAATATCTAAATGAATGAAGATAGCCATGTTGCACTGCCCATCTTTCAGGATGACAATTTTGGACACATTGGACTAGAGCTGTCATTGATTGACATGAAAGTGATTCAGGATATTTAAATTGGTTAGTCAAGTCCCCAGACATAGACCAAATAAAAATTTATAGAACTACATAGAATGACAAGTTAAATGTCAAAAAGATTGTCCACCTACTGTGGATGTTTTACAAATCAATTATTCCAAGAGTGGTTTAAAATTTATCAGGTAGACATTAGGACACCTTAAGACTCAATGCTATGCCCAGTTGCCATTATTATTTGCGCTTGTAGAAGTCCCACATCATATTAGTTGCAGGTGACTATTTTTTGTCTGGAAAACTTACCTATGCAGTGAAAATTGTAAACTTCTAAACATTAAGCAATGGATTTGAAGTTTACTTTGAACTGAGCAAGACCATATTTTCATAACAGATACAGTGTATAAAGCATTAATGAACAGCTTAAAGACTTGCATACAGTGAGACAAGCATGAAGCTCAGATTTGAGGAGTTCCCTCAACACAGAACAAAGATGCAAACTGGGCCTCACGTCAACCTTCTTAATGCCTGCATAATATTCTTTGGTGAATGTAGGCATTGGTATATTTCCTCATTCTTAAAGTTATGTTCAGTAAAATGAATGAACAATCTTGAAAGCAATTTAATTATCTCTTGATTTGAAATAAAATGCTGAGAAATCTAACAAGAATTTTAAGCCTAGATACACATACAAAATTGAACACTCACCGAAATGATCCAAACGAGGCTTCTTAGGTGAGGGTTCCATTCCCTCTGCGGCTGCTGGTGGCACCTGAAGCAAAGGGACTGATGAGTTGCAATGTACACTGCGGTGGGCCATGAGGCAATCACACAATGACGTGCCACAAGGTAATGATAAAATGGATTGACTAAGGGGAAGGGAGGTGATCAGGGTGAGGGACTTCCAGATGCTCTAGAAGGGGAACAATTTGGGCAATTAGCCATGTTTCTCTGTTATATTATTGTATAATATGCATTCAAAAGTGTAGGAACCTCATATATATATATATGTCTAGTAATTTCTTTTTTAGTAACTAATAAGCATTTTCATCACAATGTCCCAGACATTCCTGTTTGATATTATTTTTACTATTCCAGACATTGTAATTTAACTATACGACCTAGTGCATTGACCTAGAGTGCTTATTTGACAATTTGTCGGCCTGTGAAAGGGAGTGGTCTCTCCCCCTCCCCCAACTTAGCCTTGCAACCACTTTCCAAGCCCAAAAAATCAAGAACTAACATTCAGGAATGCAGCAGGGTCCACAAAAGCATTATAAGCAACATTTTAGAACCAAATAGAGGGTTTTACATGAATTTTTCATTCATTTATTTTGCATAGATAAATAGATATGGCTCTCCTGTGAACATCAGATTTTTCACAGTTGAAAGCCAGCTAAATCTACAGTTTTAGTTGCACACAAGCGGTACAGAGCACATTTGATAAAAAATTTTAATCCACACAACATACTTCTTGCATTAGTTTGGTTTATTCATTTTGAAAAGGTAACAGATCTCAGAGCGAAAGAAACTTTGCAAAATTTCCATTTTGGGGAAAAAATTTCAAGAAAAATAGAATTGCTTTCTTCCAAACTCAAAAATATAGTATATTGTACACATTGAGATGCATAGAATTAGATCTGTCTCATCTCTCTAGTGCAAATACTGTGGAAGTTTTAGAGATTTGAAATTTCTCAAAAAATTCAATTTCCTTTCAATATCCCGTTTTCTTTCAAGAATTTGAAAATGTATTCAAGCAAAACATGTTTATTTTACTGAGTTACATGTGTGTTCCAATCTTGAAGCAAATCCGTTCCACAGGATGAACTAACTTAAAAATGGCCTGGTGTCCTTAAAGCTTATGGAATTTTTCAAATCTTAAACTTGGACAATAAATATTAACATTTTTGCCATATATTTGAATTAGTAAGCATTTGAATTAACCATTAAAACACCCCAAAAAAATTATAGAAAAAAGCTACATTTTTCTAATTTGATTCTACTACACATAGGGAGACTAGATTTTTGATATTGTACATAGGTAAAAGTTGCCTGCAAAGCTCACTATCTGAAATAAGGTGTAATAAAAAATGGCAGCCATTTCAGTAAGTGAGGGTAATTTGGGACATATTGCCATGCTAACTAAGGACACTTAATTAACTGTTCAAACTATAAGCTTTTTTGTTCATAACACAATTGAAATGTTTAATTTACTTGCAGGTGATTAGCACATACAGGCATTTGCACAGCAGAAGCTGCGCCTTTTGACCACATGTGAATGAGCATAGGATGAATTTTACTGTAATTTATCTCAGTTGCAAATCTTCAACACAGCTCACAAAAAATGCTAGGTCAGACAATTCATCGATGGCATGTTTTCTATCTTCAATACAAGCACAGTAATTCATTTTATAGATTTTCATCAGTTCATGACATAAATAGCAGCCTAGGCTTTTAATGTTTTCAATCAAGATATTGCCTTCATTGAATGAAGACGTGATTGCATTTTAATTTAAACATCACATTTCAACTAAAATTACAATGCATCCACTTTATAGATTTTTACAGCAATATATTAATTGCATCTAATGCACTTGTACCAAGCAGAAACCAAATTCAATATTGCACATTTTCAAATAGTAGCAAATTAGAGAAACCCAAGAGGTCAAAAATCTTGCTCCACCTTACATTAGGTTATGTAATTTATATTTAGGTCACATTAAGCAGGGATTAATTAGTTTTATTCAATTTATATGATGTAACACAAATACTATGTTAGACAAAAATGAACAAATGTAGCCCAAATCAATGTAAACATTGTATCATTACATTGCATTAGATAAGAACAAGTTAAAACTTTATATATAACTTGTTTTATACTTCAAAATTTTCTACTCTCAAGTTTCTTCTATATATAAATAAAATTTCCATCCAATGAGACCAAAATGAGAGCTGGACTATAAATAGAATGCTCTGTGCAGCTAGTTGCAGTAAAATTAACATTACTCGTACCATATTCTAGGCTAAATTTTTTGTGATCCAAGCAGAAACTCTTCAATTAATTTAAAAAAAAAAAGAAGAAGCTTCTGTTTTATCCTGTTCAATTGCTTTGTTTCATTCTAATTTGGTAAAAAAAAATTGACTTTAAGAGCTTAAAAATAAATTTTGGACTTCAATAAGAACCTAGGAGCCTGCAACATGTTTAAAATTTTGCTGCAGGATGAAGGCAATGAATAAACAAAATTATTTTCCCAATAAGCATTCTGGGATTTTTTAAATTAAAACATTGGCTGTGATTGCTGATGCAATACTGGTAGGTTAACTTAGAAGCCTTAGCAGTGCTGGTGACAGGGTCAAGCCTTCGACTTTCAGTTATACTATGCGAGACAGTAAGGAGTACCTAAGGCATGCACCCCATATGTGCACATTACACTTTAGGAAAATTAAGCACATACACATTTAGTGCATATTACACTCAAGGTGTTTAATTGCACATCATTATGTTTCAATATAATATCGTTATCCAGTATGAAAACCACCCTACTTCTATAAGAATAATCTTCTATGATTTCTATCTACTTCATGAAATAAAAAGTCCATGGACTACCACAAAAGGCGTAACAATTATATAACATAACAAATTTGAAGTATCACTAATCCAAAGATGTAGCATTAACAATCCAGATGAAATAAATATATCAATGCTGTACTAAGAATAATACTATTTTACACAACAATATTTCTACTTGCCATTTGGTTGTCTGTTGATGAAACATTGTCAAAGACAACACCATTTGAAGTTCCAAAAGAAGCAGCCGTATCTGTTGCCATACTCAAGGTAATCAACGTATATATTCGACAATGACTATGACAATATTAGTTTTTCCAAAATGTTTTTCCTCACTCTTCCTGCTTTCAAAAATGCCTCTTAGCATGTGCTCTTTCCCAACTCGAATGGCTGACCGGAGGTGTAAAACTGAATGCACATCTACAAAGCAAGCTTACCCTAAAAATATAATTATTATCCTAAATCTTCTACTGCAGAGGGTTGTAATGTTATGATTAAGGACCACTTTATTGATGTAGGTAAATTTTGAAACAGTTTTTTTAATATTTGGTCACATTTTCAAGTTTAAATTCTGAATCGGAAAATATATACCTATACATGTTACGTTGGGAACCCCGAAGATGTATTAAGATATATTCTATCAGTGCATAAATATTTATTTACTACAAATTATTTACATCAGATACAGGTTTATATTCATGTGAAATGACGAAGAAACGGGATTATTATGCATACCGCATGTGGGCCAGAATAAGCTACAAGGGTTCTGGGGCAAAATAAATATATATATATACATATATAGGCAACATATATGAAAATAAAGTCATTCAATCTGCAGTACATCAATGATTAATAACGAAAATGGCTTTAAGTTACGCTCGTCGCTCAGGTATGTAAGTTCAAGAACTGAATGAGTTGGTTAAAATTAGACATAAGGGCCATGACATGGTATGAATTTAGCAATTTAGGTGAAGACTACATAGATACATACACATATTTGAGCATATATCCACAAAGGTTGACGTTTATGAACGTATGTATACTCCTATAAAACCAGAAAAACATCTTAAAGTTACATGGATGGTATGGGATAGTAAGCGAGCATCCAAATTATGTAATTATGTAAAATAGATTATCTTTAACAAATCGNAGTAAGTGGCAACACTCTTCCGGAAAAGAGAACCGAGTCTAAAACCTAAGCCACGCGCCCATGCGGTGACAAAGCATTTTTGTGACAGGAAGCTCAAGGCGAACATCGTCTTTATCCAAACACGCGCAGCACTCGGTCTTCGGTGTCACAATTCAATACTTGACCAATCAACTGAGACCGCGTCGCTTAACCAAGCGGGCAAGCTCCGGTCAGTCAAGTACCCCCAAGGCGAGATCACGTACCCGTTTCACCTCCAACTCGGTAGTCAAGCTCTGGGCAAGATANAGCGGGCAAGCTCCGGTCAGTCAAGTACCCCCAAGGCGAGATCAAGCACCCGTTTCACCTTCAACTCGGTGGTCAAGCTCTGGGCAAGATAACAAGAAAAAAACTCTTCTCAAGTCCATTCCTTTCCAATAAAGTTAAGTGTGTCCCCCAGTGCCTTATTTATCCCGTTTCAACTGAGGAGGTTCCCGACACGATTCGAACATCAAAAAACTACATACGCACAGCATATTTTATCATACATGTATCTTCGTAGGTGAATGTACACAATTTACGCAAAATCTTTCAATACAGCGGGAGAAGGTAGGCCTCAAGATCAGTATTAAATGATCTAAATGAGGTATTTTGTTGTACGTTCGGAGGAATGGAATTGCAAACTTTAGTGCCTGCAAAGAGAACGCAATGGTGGGATTTGGTACGTGAGTAATATAAAAGTACAAGTTCATTAGAATTTCTAGTGACATGATGTTTGGTACAGAATTGGGCAGAAATTTTTTCATGGAGATTTGGGTCACCGTTTGTTTTGATGGTTTTGAACATAAAATTTCCCAGCGAAAATTGATAAAGGTTGGGCAATTTCAGATTTCCCATGCTATTAAACGAGTCGTTAGTGTAGTGATTATTGTCATCTACTAGTATAGCGGACTAATATTATTGAGTGTTTCTTACGATTTATGTTGCATACGAGATGTCTCCGTAGTCTTCATTCTCGCTGTAGTATGCATGACAAATCGCTAGCGGTCCCTTCCTGATAGGCTGAGAGCGGCCTAAGTGTCTACAGTCAGTGATAATTAAACACTCGTACTAGAAGGTTCGTGCAGCTTGCGCTCCTTTCTTACGCTAATCACTCCGGTGCTTGTGCTTTTGATTCCAGCACTTGTTTGTACATGAATATTTTCCCTGAGCCACTTTCAAATAAATTGCTCGATCAGAGCCCTGGGTATTTTATTCACAACAGATAGTGTGCTCATTATAGTCCAGATGCACAAAAGCTCTTTTGGCTTTTTTCTGACGGGTGAAAAATTTGTTCGCCTTGTTATCGGTTGCATACCATACTTCTGCTCCATATTGAAGAAACGAGTAAATAAGTGTATGATACAAAACTTTTAGCGCATCAGTCAGCAATATATTTCTTACTTTTTACAGCACACTAATTGATTTCGAAAGTTGTTTTACAAATGTATGACGTATGTTCACTGAACGTTAAATGCTTGTCAAGGATTATTTCCAGAAACTTTGGGTGATCAGATTGCTCTGTGATACCATTTCCCATCGTTATTTGTGAGAGCAGAATTTTTTTCCTGAATGAGAAAAGAATGTACTTCGTTTTACT